>CM067366.1:66552013-66599513 GCA_034401795.1 Chaetoderma sp. LZ-2023a | reverse complement strand
AGCAATAGCTTCCAGCATAATGCAGTAACGCGTTTGTGTCCAGGTAGGCTAAAGAATAATCTGTGACCGTTGGAAATTAATTGTTCTCAGATTTTGAATGCTATGAACAATGGACCTGTCCGGTTTTAGCTATGCCCCGCCAATCACTAGCTAAGCGCCACCCACAGCTCGCCGTGTTGGGATTGATCGATCCCCAAATGCCCTAGCTATCAATTTCCTGAAAACTATACAGGGAAGCTGTTGAATATTTTGTAACTAATTTGACTGGGTGCTGTTGCTGCCTATGGCAGCAACACCGTCCAGTAAAATTTGTTTTAACAGAATATTTATTAAATGGTAAAAGCAAACAATTTGTACAACAACGTATAGACTGTCTTTAAATATGCGTTCGTGACGTACTTATCGACGTCATTCATGACGTCATTCATTATGATGTCATTGTACACATCACGCGGTTCATTATGACGTCATATGATGGGTGGGTACTCTGGAAAGGTGAATTAGGCCCATTCTTAGTACCGTCACCGCAATGATGATCCACCAATGAGAAACCTCAATAATCTAGCGGCCAAGCAAGGATCCATATTTACCTCTGGAGATGCCATATGAGAACAGCTAGATTTCCAAATTATCCGGGGAGGACACCTGGACCCATTGTCTGGTTTGGGTACCGATGCACCAGGTCCTTTGTTCATGCACTGCTGGCCTAAAAATTCCTGGATCCGCCATTACCTTGTTCGCAACTTACACTAGTGGTAGATAAAATGGTACAGTAATGGTTGGACGCATGTTATTCAGTGAAATATATCATGCTTCGTCGATCCCAGAGATTTGTAGTTTCATATTTTTTCTGATTTCTTTTTTAGCCGAAATCTAAATAATTACCTAATATAAAATCCTAATTTACTAGACCACACTCTCATATGTTGAGATTTGATCAAAATCGGACCAATTGTATGAGAAACATCCACAGACACATCTATAGACACACGGGCAAACGTATCCAATTGTATCGCCCTTTAGCACTTAAAAGCAACCATTGATTGCAGGCATTCACCCACAAACCTTTTGTTTTAGTTTACCCTGGTCTCATAGCGGACTGCAGGTATATGTAACATTTGGTGTTGTCTTGAAACGTGACTTAACCAAGACAGATGGTCCGAGATACAGTCCCGTATAAATAGACACAGCAGACATAAGGACAGATGGATGGACAAGCAGACATGCGGTTTGATAAACGTGCAGATAGACGAAGAGAATGGACCGTTCCATTTTAGCTATGCCCCGCCTATCTCTAGCTAAGCTCCACGCACACCTCGCTTGTGTTGGGATCGGTCGATCTCTGAACTCCCTGACTATCAATTTCTAGAGAACTATGCAGGTAAGCTGTTGAATATTTTGAAAGTAATTTGACTGGGTGCTGTTGTTGCCTATTGCAGCAACAACGCCCAGTCAAATTAGTTTCACAATATTCAATAGAGTGTTTATTAAATAGTTGAGACATACAATTCGTACAACGTGTCAGACTATTAAGAGTTAAAGACGGGCCTGATATACTCATTTATGACGTAATGAGTATGACGTCATCTTACACGCCGTTTGGCTGATTATGACGTCACATGACGTCATTACTCTGGAAAGGTCCATTACAGACTAGGGGACAGACCGAACTCAAACAGCATTGTTCCCCTACATTATATCAAACGATCCTCTAGGCACAAAATTCACCGGCATGCTCGTCTACTTACTCATGGCGGTCTGTGACGTCACAGCTAACATTAATCCCTGCTCTGGATACATTGTCTTTGACCATGCACGATTGGCTTCCAAAGTGAATATCCTGCGCCATCGGCTTCGCTGTCACAACCAACAAAAATCTGTCAAGTTGATTTAGTGTATAGACTATTAGCAGCATCGTAAGAATATACAACCTGTAATATCCACCTGTGACAATTTCCCACCAAACCATCACTGTAAAACTGAAGCTAAGAGAGTACTACTATCTTAAACTAATGACATAATCCAGAAGCTTGACTTGCTTTCTTTCTGTCTCATAGATAGAATTCTAATTTCTTTTGAGATTTGCGTACACTTTTTTCCCCTATAGATTTATTATCACCTGATGGGCAGTGCATCACATATAACTAGTGCAGCTGCAATGTGGGCGTGTACGTATGTGTGCGCGCGCTCGCACGCTTGTGTGATGGTTGGTGGGGGTGGGGTGGGGGTGGTGGTTGACGTTGGGCCGTGCGCAAAGATAAATCAGGTCTGTAGTATTTGCGTACTCTATTTAATTTATCTTTATGTATGACACACATAATCATATCTATTGTACGTTATCGAGATGCTGATGCTTTACTACGAATCTACCTTTCAACATAATTGACTGTTCCAGTTTATCCACCAATCATATGACGTCGTAATCAACTACGTGACGTGTGGGACGACGTTATAAGCGATTATGTCATGAATGACATAGATAAGTTCGTCACGAACGCGTAATTGATGGCGGACTAAGCATTGTTTTCCGGTGTGTCTTTGCTATTTAAAAAACCCATCCTGTTGTATATTTTGAATATTTTGAAACTAATAGGCAGCAACAGCACTCAGTCAAATTAGTTTCCAAACCTGCATATTTTTCTGGAGATTGAGATTCAGAGAGTGCAGGGATCGATCGATCCTAACACGGTCAAAACGTGGGTGGAGCTTAGCTAGAGATGGGCGGGGCATAGCTAAAGCTGGATTCCTCCATTATGCAATAGTGGGCAGGATAATTTTAGTGCAAACGTACTTAAACGTGTGTGATGAATTTGATGGTAACTAGTTTGAGATGTTAACCCATTCATGGCGAGGCCGGCCAAAACTGGCCTCTGTAGTGATCCTGAAGAATGTATATCCGCAGGCCAAGAGAAGACGATTTTTTTTTAAAATTCACCACTTGAATAACTGGCTCGATAATCGAGCCAGTCATTCCAGTGGTAAATCTTTTCAAAAATTGTCTTCTGTGGGCATGCAGGTGGACAGTAGGTTTAGCAATTGTTTTGATTTTCTTGACAAAATTTAGTCAATAATGGGTTTATTACACACGGATTTCAATGCAGCAGCCAGGTAACAGATGAAGAGCACAAGGGATAGGCCATCTCCCTGTGGGGAGCTGATTGATGTCTCAAACGCTACAGACTCTATTACTTAGTCCAACTATTAAAATGTATGCGTCTACCATTAAAATTTACAAACGTATTTCACAACCAGGTAGTATAATATCCCGCAGTGTTGGCATTTCTGTCGTGGTCATCGCGACGAGCATAGATCTATATCTGATGTACTGGATAGATTGATCATGCTCACACCCTCACTATGGGGCTCGTTGTCGTGACGGCGGATGATGCGAGTTCAGTAAATAGCAATTGCGCATGATCTGGTATTCACTGCCTGGTTGACGCACACGATCAGACTTAATGACTAAATTATCTGTTACACGGTGATTTGAAGAGAAATTTAACAGACGCAAATTAAATATTTTTAATCGAAATAAAATTGCATTCGCTATCTGAGACTTTGTTCGACTACGTAATAAGGCATATCGGATTATTACGCGTTAGCTAACCAATGAACATATTTCTTACACGTTATCTAACCAATGAAATCTTTCGTTGAATATTACACGGGTGATCATATCGAGAAATATTAAGCGGGCTGAAAGCAGTGTTTATATATGATAAAATAATATGTAACGGAATAATTAATGTTGTGGACTGGGTTATAAGCTTGCTTCTCCGGTGAAAATAGATCAACCACTTCAATGATTAAAATGTCACGCTCAGAATCTTAGTGTTAGAGATAGAAAGTTCATAATCACTATTTGTGAAATGAAACATTGTTTAATTGAGTTCATCGAGTGATTCGCCTTACATAAGCCAATGCCTGAAATTAACCTACAAATGGTGAATACCATTTCATACATTGCTTCGTAATGAAGCTATCGAGTTTATCGATCAATCATATAACGTCATAATCAACAACGTCACACATAGGTTAACGTCATACTCAAATTACGTCATGAATGACCCGATTTATTCTGTCCTAAACGCTTAATAGCCCGCTAAGTTGTACGAATTCTATGTCTTCACAATTATAATAATAAATATGCTGTAGAATATTTTGAAACTAATTTGACTGGGCGCTGTTGCTGCCATAGACAGCAACAACACCAATCAAATTAGTTTCAAAATAGTCAACAGATTACCTGTACAGTTTTCGGGTAAGTGAGATTAAGAAAGTGAATGGCTTGAATGATCCCAACACGGGCAAAGCGTTGGCGGAGCTTAGCGAGAGATGGGCGGTGCATGACTAAAACTGGATTCATCCATTAACTGAAGTAGGGATGTTGGAGTAGATTTATTTACTTTGAAGCCGGACTTTCCAGAATCTTAATGTCAACGCAATTAAAGACGCACGCTAATTTGATTCTGGGTTAGGCAGCAACAGCTCCCAGTCATACTAGTTTCGAAATACTCAACATAATCTTGTAAACTCATCAAATGATCTTTGCACTTGCTGAATCTCAAATTTCCAGAAAACTATACAGGTTAGCTGTTGAATATGTTGAAACTAATTTGACTGGGTGCTGTTGCTGCGTATGGCAGCAACAGTGCCCAGTCAAATTAGTTTCAAAATATTCAACAATATGTTTATAAAACAATAGACATACAATTCGTAAAACCTGACGGATTCTTAAGCGTTTATGACGAACTACATCGCGTCATTCATGACGTAAATGATTATGACGTCAGCCTACATTTGACTAGTTGATTATGACATCATTTGATTGATTGAGAAACTGGATTTCTCACTTAAGTGAAAGAGAAATAGTCAGACAAATTTTCCATTGAAAACAAGGAATAGTTGTGTATTATACAATATGATTCAATGGCCTCGACTGGTGTGGATGTATATGTATTCGAACAGCAGAGACAAATGAGATGAAGTCGAGAGTGGTTTTCATCGCAGCCAGATTGGAAAAGAGGATTCCACCTACCTAGTAGACTATATATGATGGTAACCAAGATTTTGCAAGGCGGTGGCGTATGTCTATAATTCTGCCGACGTACGCGGTGCGTTCGTGTTTCCATGTACAGCTATCGTATAGATTTAAATGTATTTAAAGGATAAACAAAAACATATTAAGTTATGTTTAATTTTGTGATTAGGCTAAATCTACAACACGAGGAACAATTTCAGTATTAAAGCACGTCATAACGAGTTATTGCCTAATCTGATTGACATGTTTAAAATATTGTATCACTCTCCGATAATGTATTCAAGTAGTTCGTGACTCAGCCTATACCCGTAACAATATCATGGGCCAAATCTCACAAGCAAATGAGATTATAACTACCGGGTATCGCAAAGGTAATTAATGTTCATAGTCCAATTATCTTTAACTGGAAATATTGCTGCCTGTAGCAGCAATAACATTTCGTCAAATCTTTCAGACACGCGTGCGTGAGAGTGTCTGAGCGTGTGTGGGTGCGCGTGCATACGTAAGTGCGTGCGTGCGTGTTGGATGACGTGCGCGTGTGTAGGAGGTCGTGCATGTGTACCGGCCTCTGTGTGCGTGCGTGCGTGCGTGCGTGCGTGCGTGCGTGCGTGCGTGCGTGCGTGCGTGCGTGCGTGCGTGCGTGCGTGCAGGTGACGTGAGTGCTTGTGTGAGTGCGGGGGTGCAGGCGGGCGTGTGTGCGGTAGGGAGTACAGACTTGGCTGTAAGGACACTAGGATGGGAGGTTTCCGAACATGTATACAGAATTTTGATTGGTCAATTTTTCCGGCGGCTAGCTTGGATTTTCTGAAAATCAGTTAAAAGCCTACTCTTCATAAACCACTGGCCCGAATTCAATCAAACTCAGCGGGAAGGTCGCTAGACTAGTATGCTTCAGAACTTGTATACTGAATATTGATTGGGCAACTTTTCCGGTGGCCATCTTGAATTTTCCGAAAATTTGCGGCAAATTGTTTGAAACGCTAGTCATCATTAACTGCTTGTGCAATTTCGGCCAGACTTGGCTGGAAGGATACTAGGGTCGGAGGTTTCAGAACATATACAGAATTTTGATTGGTCAATTTCTCCGGCAGCCATCTTGGATTTTCTGAAAATCAGTTAAAATCCTACTCCTCATTAGCCATTTGGCCGATTTCAAGCAAACTCGGAACCCTAGACCAAATTTAGCTGGTAGGATCCTATAGTGGTAGCCTCTAGAAAATCTACTCCGAATTTTGATAGGTCAATGTTTTGGTGTCCATCTTGGATTTTCCGAAAATTATCCATGTCTATTTAAATGCAAATGGTTCAAATGTTAATCTTCCAGGTGAGCGTCACAGGCCTTTGGACCTCTTGTTTAGTTGTAATTGCTTGTGTTATTCTGTTAACCAATCTTTCCATTCTATTATTCCTTTTGTGGGCAAGGTAAAACGAGTTAGCGGATATAACTCACATCCTATCTCTTTCTGGTCTAACAGCGAGTACAGACAGTGCCAACCAAGAAATGTGTCCCATCTGCAGAGAAAAAAATTGAAAACACCAATGATGTAGTTGAAATTCGTCACAAACGAGCTGCATCGAACTATTCAAAGAGGTGATGTTGTTGTGACAGCTGGTGATAAAGTGCATCAGAACTGTCGTAAACTGTAGATAAATCCAAAAGATATAGGAAAAGAGCTTGTAAAGAAAAGTGGACCCTCTATAGCAGCTAAGAGAGGCGCCAGAGCGTCTACATGTGCTCTTGGTAGAAAAACTGATCGTCATTTCTGTGGATGTAAGATCACGACAGAAGGCACAGACTATGTTAAGTCGGATTTCTTCGTGAAGACAGTTCTGGAGTACTGTGCTAGTTGTTCAGATGATTGGGATTTCACTGGCAGAGGCCGCGTTGAATACTATGGTTGTGGTGCACATGCTACAGATTGAAGTGCCCCATCACTGTGGGAACATTCCTGCGTTTAAGCGCAAAACGTCTGGTTGGCCCAAAGACGAATACCAGGAGCAAGCGTTTCTGAAAATGTGTTTTTACTCTTACCACGAGCGGTACGATGATGAGAAACTGACTATTTCAGTTTTGGGGGTAGGGAGAGAAAATGAAGGAAATTCTGTCTAGTGTGGATTCTCTTCCATATGACAATCAGGATCTCAAGAGCCAGTTGCAAGAACGGTATGGAAATTATATCCATTGGTCCATTCAAAGTCGAAGCCCTTGGTGATATTGTGACAATGATGGAAAAAGTGTCGCACATACCGAAGTCTTACTTCAAACAAACACGACAGGAGAGTGATGAAGAATCACGAAAAACAATCATCGAAACTGCTGCGAGGCTGATTAAAACTGACATTAAGTCTAATATTCCATCTATTATGAATCATTAACCAAGTGCTCAGACACTTGAGCTTGATTCCGCATTAGCATTCATCCCTGGCTCACTGCGTACAGCATTCAATATCCCGTTTGTAGTGGCAGATACTAGACGAAAGGTTGCAGGCATAGGTCACGTTATCATTCAAGCAAATCGACCACGTGCATGCCTTGCTCCATTACAAGCTTGTCTTGCTGTACAGGCACATCATTTGTATCGTTCCAAATTCATTATAGATACACTTCATCAGCTGTAGGAAGTCCTCCGATTTGAGAAGAATGCCGCTGATTGTGTTTCTCCAGACATATTAGGTAGCGACATTGATTTGTTAGACAAGGGACTGTCTTTTGCTGGGGACAATGTGCGCCATAATATATGTTAGAGGAAGCTTTCATTGGACATGGATTATAGCGTCATTGGCACCAGGACGCCAGACAAAGCATTTATTTCTTACGCGAAAAATTTCAGAACTGAATAATGCAGAAAGGACAAAGATTCTTATGAAAGAGCATCGTTTTAATAAGCATGTACGCCGCAACTTCGTCTTCAAAGAACTTCAAAGCATTTGTTGCCTATGACAGGAGGGCTGATATCTTTTGGGAAATCTCCATCAACTTCAAACAGGTCACCTCCAATTGGCAGGGGATAATGCACGTTCTACATCAGGGGAATGAGCACCCAGGTATAACTTCGGTCACGTTCCTGCATTTGATCGATATGTACTCTGGGGACAAGACCTGTATTTTGCCGACATGGGAGTTTATTTGCAATCTTGCAATTAAACACCATTTCTGCCTATAGTAACATTTGACCAGCCTTCTATTGGAAAGCGGCTGAGATTATCAGTGATGCACCGAAGAACACTCATCTGAAAACGATCGCTCTTCTGGTGGGGTATGGACTCTTATGGAGGGCACGTGCCTTAAGAACATACTGGAAACAGTCTGTGGAGAAAATGTTGTAGCGCACATGGTGCCCTTGAAATTTGTCCAAAGATCATTCGATGGCCATCTGCTAGTGAACCCATGTCTCTATCACTTGCTTGTTTCTGGCATGACCCAGAGGCAGTGACATTATTGGAGAAGGAGGCGTTTCATTGCTAGTTAGACAAGCAACTTTGGAAAACGCTTTCAGCTCTGATACAATTGCTGAACTTGAACACATTATTAATAGGAGAAAGACTGAACTATGTGATAAATCAATGACCAGTCAATTGTGGCTGAATTATCAGAGATTGTTGGAAACTTCCAGATCGCTGATAAATCCTGGGTCTTGGCTGATGCATTTGCATGCTATTTCTGATTTTTCCCCCAGTATTTGCTGCTGCTGGCCATTTCAATTATTTGAAATCCGCACATTGTTGTCTCCACGAAATGATTGATCTAAGAGGTCAAACACCAATACGTGTTCAGGAAATGTGTTGAGGGTCACCATGTCACCCACCGTAGCAATAAGTTCTGGGCAGGCCTAAGCTCTGACCTTGCAATTGAGCAGACTCTGTTGAGGTCATTGAAAGTATTGGAGGCTTGACTTGGGTTAGCGGGATGCCCGAGGAACAATGGATTGCGTGGCCAATGTCAGCACCAGTGATATCTGAGTAGGCCTATAATAACGCTATGCAAGAATCACAGACCTCAATGGACAGAAGCACTGTTCAAAAGAGATCACACGGACCTTAAAATATGTTTCAGACTTGTTGCTTGCATACTTTTCTCCTGATACTACATTGAGAAATGTTGCCAATGGTGTTGTGGCAAATGTGGATGTGAATGGTCATGACTGCGAGTTTGGGAAGACGATCATTGAAAAAAAATGATTAGGCTGTCTGATTTCACCTATACTTTCAAGAGGACAGGCACAGCAAAAACCCTTGGAGATATGTCTGTCGTCAAGGTTTCTTCTGATCGTACCATTGACCCTGCACAACGCTTTGTTCCGGTATTAACATCGGGATACCTTTACGTGGAAGAAAGTATGGGCTATGAACTCTTCCATCTGGTATTCTTTTGAGACCAGGAATATTTTACGGAAGACTGAAAAGTTGATTTAATCGTGCAGTCCTGCGCTGATGCATTCATTCTTCCAAACCAAACATATGGTACGATTATGGACTTTGGCAGTCAAGTGATAGTTGTCATGTTTGGTGGAAAGTGGCAGTTATGCCAAAAATAAATGGAGCTCCTGAGAAAATGCTACCGATGATCCACTGCAACTGATCAACAGGATGCAAAACGCATCGATGCAGCTATAGAGGATACAAACTACCATGTACCGCTGCCTGTGGAACATGTTAAACTGAATCATGTGACCAACCGAACAGCAACCAGGCTATTGAGGAAAAGTTTGACAGTGATGATTAAAGTGTAGATTGAATTGGAGTGAAGAAAATTGATCATATTGAATTCGCTACAACCCCCTCCCCCCACCCAACCCCACCCCAACCCACAAACCACCAGCTAGACAACAAGAATTGACGCCATCTTGAATTTCCTTATTACGTATTTGCCCCATAGCATTGTAAGTAATCTTATTTGATTGCTAGACGACCAAAATCTAGTGGGAGACAGCAACATCACCAGTCTAGTAGTCTGCTATGAACAGTTAATAACCACTGACAATTTTTATTGTTTTGGCGGCCATCTTTGACGCGATGTTGAATTTCCTAAATATCGTATAATGCCATGGAACTTTACCTGGTCGTAATACCTGCTCGTAATATGTTTCTAGGCTCGAAAAAACCCCATGAAGTAGACACCAACATCCCCAGTCTGGTATGACTGGTCAATGACTTATGCCGTTTTAGTATTTTGGTGGCAATTTTGGATACCATGTTGGATATCTCATATATTTAATAAGCCCATGGCATTCTATCTGGTCTTAATGTGTTGCTAGGCACAATGAACATGGGGGTAGACACCAAAATAGCCAGTCTAGTATGAATATTTAACGACTTATGGTTAGTTTATGGTTTTGGGGACCATTACGTACACCATCTTGAAAATAATGACTTTCCGATGGTCAGATTGTGGTAGACTTTTAGTATGTTCTTTTGTTGAGCAAACGCTACCAAACAACTTTGAAAAACTTTTGGGGTAATTTTGGGGGGTTAAGATAGTTATTTGTCATGCAATATCGATATTGAAGCCGCACGTTGCCAGTGCGTCAATAAAATAAAAATACATATACTGCCAGAGCCGTACTGGAGTCAGAGTACAATAGGCGTAAAAGCCTAGGATTGAATTGTGGCGGGTGCATCCACAGATAGTCCCATATGAATCGTCAGTGTGTCAGTATATCAGACATGTGAAAACTGGTCGGCCAATCCTTGACTTTTTAGTCTTGGTGCGGTGGTCCAGTGGAAAGATGCCTGGTTGCTGATGCTATGCGGAGTTGCAGAATGGCGGTTCGAGCCCACGACCGGGAGATGGTGATCAACAAATTAAACTAATGGGTTCATCGATGTCGGCTAAGTTAGCACATGGAAATTGAAGCCGCACGTTGCCAGTGCGTCAATAAAATAAAAATACATACATACTAAAAGTAATTTCGAGTCCGAAATAACGATGTTTTGTTTATGATTATCTTTGTGTGCGCATTGGTCAAAACTCTTAGCTAGTGTCACAGCGACGAAAACGAACAGGGCAAATTGGTGCGTTCAAACGTGTTTCGGTGACCGATTTAATCGGAAAATTGTTCAAGTTATTAGTTTATATGTTAAATAGACTCTCAACCTCGGTGGCAACTTACTTTATCTAGCGGGTGTACAGATTTAATTGTGAGATAAATGTGCATGTCGTGTGCGGATAAAGAAATATACATATAATGTATAATGTTCGAGTGATGAATAATTAAAAATTCATTTAAAGTATGCCGTCCTGGGTTTTATCAATACAGTTGGTCTGATTAACAAGAACATGTGAGTTCTTTATCAGGGTTTCTACCTATAATCTCGATATTGATTTCGAATTCAAATTGAAACCGGCTTTGTTGTGGCAATTTACCAACGAATTTCTCTTTAATCTGTAGATAAGCAATCAGTCCATATGTCTTGCTGATTAGACGTCTGACTCATCACTAGCCGTCTGACTGCTGAGCTTTTGCGGACGACATATTCCAATGGTTATATTTCGGGACCTGTTAAAATATGTTGATTACAATTTGACTAAAAGTTGTTGATGGCTACGTTGCCAACAATTTTCAGTCAAATTGTTTTCAAAATATTCACCAAGTCAAGAGATTTTGCTCATTGAAATTATTGTCTGGTTGCAGCGAGATAGTTAAACCAGAGTCGTGACTATAGGGTGGCACCGATAGTCACAGCGTTATATAAGTCCGAGTAGTTGACCACGAGCACATTAGAACCATGGCGAGCTGCAAGCTTCTTGTTGTTCACGCGGTCCTACTATGCTGCGTAGTTGCGATAGGTAAGTCATATTTCTTTTTCATAATAACCGCTCATTCCTTTGAATTTGAGAAACAAGGTCAAGAATCAAGATTCAACCTATATGCAGATAAGGTTGCTGGTCAGAAACAAGAACAATCAGAGAGTTTTTGTCACATTGTAAAGTTTTCGGATTTTCCTGATTTTTAAAGATTATCCAGACTTTTTAGGATTTTCATAATTTTCATTATCTGGCTCAAGGTGTGGGATCCTCGTGTATCGTCACACCATTTCATATGCTAAGGTTTGAGACAAATCGGGTCAGTAATATCCGATATAGCCACATATTTGATGCGATCCGGATCCGGGTTCTTTTATCTGGATCAATACCAACGTCTGGGAATCGTGTTATACCGGAAGCTTCGTCCGGCCAGCAGTTTTATTAGATACATCTCCAGACACACAGATAGACAGACACCGTGCACATATAAGCAGCCCCTTTCGCAATACCTTCTTTCCCTTACGCGATGGTTATTATGTAAACTGTGTTCTATCATTGAGTATTACAGGTGCATGATCACACCAGAATGCTTGAACATAAAATTGTTAAAATTGTTATCTTTTAGAGGCTTATATTGTGTGCCTAGATATAATGACACGGAACAAATTTTAACGTATGAAGATTTCATTACGTACAAACTAATAAAAAGTTGTGAAATCGAATTAGAGACACGAGACCATAATTCAACTTAAGCAATGCTACCAGCGTTTTCATGCAGATTTGAATCGAACGAATGGGCCTGAGACATCAACCGAGGCATTGACTTGTTTACTAATGGGAGTCGCGAAATCATATGACGTCATAAGCATTTATGATGACGTCATAATGCATAATTAACAGAAAATACTCCGTCATGAAGCACGAATAGTCCGTCAAGTTTACTAATCGTACGTACTATTTAATAAACATTCTATTGGATATTTTGAAACTAATTGGATTGGGAGCTGTTGCTGCCTAATAATGCAATACTAGTTTCCAGCCCCATAATCGCATTACAATCTCCACACTGCAGAGAGTGGAGCCATAAATACCATAGATCCACAATATTATGGACCTGTGATAATACCCTATCATGTGTTATTTCTAGGGTCCGCACAGAGGGATGGACAGCTTAGATTAGTGAATGGCAGATATAACAGTGGTCGTGTTGAGATTTTCTGGCGTGGACGATGGGGAACCGTCTGCGATGACGATTTTGATAACCTGGCTGCTAGGGTTGTGTGCAGAGAGCTGGGGTTACCATCGTGAGTACCCTGTATGTTATAGCGCCCATCATGATATAATGGAAGGCTCCGACCTGTTACTCACGTATCTGACGTCATAATCAAATGCATCACATGTTACCTGACATCACAATCAAAATGACGTATAATTCCGGCAAGAAAATAGAGAAATTAGTCACAAATTGTACGAATTGTATGTTGTTTATGAATTTACAATTTCATAAATATTACGTTGAATATTTTGAAACTAATTTGCCTTGGCGTTGTTGCTGCCATAGGCAATGTGACAATGAATTAGCAGCAATTGTTTCAAAATATTCACCGGCTTGCCTGTATATTTAACTTAGGGCTACCTTAGAATATAGAGTTCGGGAATTCATGTTTCAACTTTTCAAATCGATTTTAACAGGCGTAACTTGTGGACGGTACTTAGCTAGAAATGGGCGGGACAGGGGTAGAAATGACCGGGATAGCTAGGTATGGGTGAGCCGTAGCTAGGAACAGATGGATCTTAGCTAGGAATGGGTGAACCATAGCTAGGAATGGGTGGGGCTTAGCTGGGAATGGTTGGGGCTTAGCTAGAAATTTGCGGGGCATAGTTAGGAATGGATCCAGTTATTGTGTGTAAATACCTGTGTCTATATACCATCGTCGATTCCTTATGGTAGCGCGACATTAATAATGCGATTGCAGGCATGCGTAGAGAACTGTGCTTTTTATCACGATCTCGATCTGTGATAGCGCAGGTTGCTGGGACCGTATTTGCCAAATACCGGCCCAGTAACCCACGTCATCAGAGTTATGTTTCAAGATTCAAGATTCAACGTTAGTTATTATTCATTCATAAAGTGTTCTACATGCACAATGTTGTAGGTACCCATTATGATGCGATTGTGCTTGCCCTCGTGAATTCGCCATTTTAAATATGGATTACCTAATACAGTTGTAATATGATGTATTTTGTAATTATGTCCCTAAAATAATCTTAAATTGTAAATTTTAGTGATTACTCATCGGTTGTATGTATGTGACGTCACGCAATCACGTGCAGAAATATAAATTAGGAAATCCATCTGTATGTTAGTAATGTAAAAGTCAGATTATCACACCAGTTCTGAGGCGGCGGCGGCGGCAGCTTGGCGTAGTGGTTAGTACTTAGGGCTACTTAACCGAGGAACCCGGTTCGTGCCTGAGCCGTGCGCTATCCCACCTAAGGCCCACTCATAATGATGGCAATAATAATAATAATAATAATAATGATTTTGTTTAGCTCCAATGCCAGAACGTATAGCAGTATGGAGTTCGGACGTGGAACTGGAGCCATCCTTTTGGACGATGTTAATTGCCAAGGGACTGAAGCACGGTTAGTGGACTGCGATCATGATAGCTTGGGAGCAACCGACTGTAGTCATGTGGAAGATGTGGGAGTGGAGTGTGTTAGCTGTAAGTAGCAGCAACCGCAGTAATAGTAGTAGTAGTAGTAGTAGTAGTAGTAGTAGTAGTAGTAGTAGTAGTAGTAGTAGTAGTAGTAGTAGTAGTAGTTATTGTTGTTGTTGTTGTTGTTGTTGTTTTTGTTGTTGTTGTTGTTGTTGTTGTTTTTGCTGTTGTTGGTGTTGTTGTTGCTGATGTTGCTGTTGCTGCTGCTGTTGTTGTTGTTGTTGTTGTTGTTGTCTGCACATACAAATGTCTCTTATAGAGAAGTTATAATTACCCGAATTGTTCTATTTTCAGACAATCGTTCGGTCACACCTGCGCCTACCCAATCTGTCCAGACAAGCACGACCTATACATCAGTGTCTCCGCCTTATGGTAAAACCCACCGTCAATTCTTCTACACTATACAGAATTTCTGTTTCTAGCAGGACCCATTTCGGCAATAGAGCCAATTTAATGCTCTCATATATCAATATATGATGGAAATCGTAATTAAAGAAATCCCGCGGGTGGTTGACTCTATGCACGAGCGACGCGTAGTGACACAATCAATAATGTTATGCAATATGCCACAACAAACATTAACGTGTTTAGATGCGCTATGCTAGTTATATGTTATCCGTATCTGTAAAAATGACAATATTTTGTTCGACCAACTTGCAGACATGCCAACAGATTATAATAGCTCACTGTAGGAGCTAAATGGCCTCTACTCCTATTTATTTTAAGCGTTCGGAAATTATTAGCTATTCGATACCTGATCAAGGTCTGTATTTCGCTTTCATATGGCTTAACACTTTAAAACTGAAGTGCCAAATACGAAAACCCATTTACATTTTAAGAACTATTAGAATGTTTTGAAGCTAATTTGTGTGGTGGCTGTGCTACCTATGTCAGCACCAGGTTTATCCCAATGAACCTTTTCAGTTTCAGCTATGTCCTGCCATCTCGCTAAGCTATACCCGCGCCTCGCCTATGCAGGGATTGACCGATCCCTGAATTCCCTGACAATCAATTGCCAGAAAACTATACAGGTAAGGTTTTGAATATTTTTGAATCTAATTTGACTGGGTGCTGTTGGTGTCTATGGCAGCAACAGCGCCCAGTCAAATTAGTTTCAAAATGTTCTATAGAATGTTTATTAAATAGCAAATACATACATTCGTACAATACAGCTTAATCCGTCTTTGATAAAGCGTTCGTGACGTACTTATCTACGTCATTAATGACACCATTAATTAAGACGTCATCCTACACTTCACATAGTTGATTATGACGTCATATGATAGATGGATAAACTGGAAATGTCCATTTAATATTCTGTGAATTCAGGGATCAAACCGATAGTCGTTTGGTTCGTTTTCTTTTACCAGGATACGATGGCCAGCTAAGATTAGTAAACGGTCCAAACCGGAACAGCGGTCGCGTGGAGATCTACTGGCGTGGAAGGTGGGGAACGATATGTGATGACCGGTTTGATGACCGAGACGCTATGGTTGTTTGTAGAGAGCTTGGCTTACCATTGTGAGTTCATTGTCCAGTCAGTCTAAAAATTAGGGGGACTGATAGTATATGTATGTGTATGCATATAGTGATGGGGGCATAAATTTGTGTCTTTCGGTGCTAAATTTCTGATAACGTATTAAAAATGGGGTTCGTCCCGTCTTTTTCTTCAGCATCATCATCATCAAGCCGTTGGCTTGTTATTGCCTCAATGCATTTGTGGTAGTATGGCTTGCTCAGTCCAATTCAAAAGTTCTTTCTTTGAAGTAGATATCTAGTTTATTCTTGAATTATTTGCCTATTGTTGCTTAATTAAGTTTTTTCCAACCCGTCAATATATCAGTGACATTGTGTTTAAGACTATAGTACTGCTTTGTGGAACGGCTGTGGTGCAGATGGATGTTCTCCGTCTTAGATGCCGCCTACATTCATGGTTACGCACAGCTGCGCCTAGAATTTCATTACGTACCGTCTCTCTTTATCAATTTTATACCATCGTTTTGATTATATAGCTAGTTTGGCGACTTAACATCCCAAAGTCAGTGACATGTACTAATTGCCTCTTGATATGGGAGCATTCTTAGATACTGTTCCAGTTTGACATTATCCATTATTCTCTTATACAATTCTAACCTACTCGATGTGTCTATTTCATATCTCCATGGCTCTCTAAATTGATTTTATAGACACTTCTTTATTTGTCGCATTACCTTTTTGTTTATATTTTATGCTTCAAAGATGTGATCCTTTCCAGTAGATGTTAATATATTCTTTATGCACACAATCCACGTTATTCCTTGATTTTGTTTCGTGGTTGAATGTAGAACAGTAAGGTATAGAGTTGATGACATCTTGCTATGACCAGAGTTCGCCGTGTCTATCCAGAACCTAACCATGTTGCATTTTATTGAGATTTCTAATTGACATTCTCCATACCATAGCATTTGGCGCGCTCTATTTATTTTAAAGATATTTTTTAGAGAATATAATTCGGCAGCTTTCTGACAGTTTTGTATTATCAAAGTCCCATATCGCAGAGTGCACACAGCAATACGGGTGTAACCATCGGATGGAATAGTTTACAGTGTAGGTTTAGTGATATATCGGTTTCCTTAATTTTCCTTACACATCATGATATCAATTCTATGGTCTCCGATGAAAAGTTCTCGCTGTCAGCGTTCTCTAAATGACTGGAAAACATTCCCCTAACATATTACCTTTTAGAAGCCTAGTCCATAGACCAGGGCGACGAACGGTATCGAATGCCCGCGTAAAATCAGAAGACAGCTTTGTCTTTAGTAAAAACATAAGTTCATTTGTTAGATACTGTGAGAAAATATACTCCACTGCAGATATTCCATTTCTTAAGCCAGCTAAACATTCAGAGATCATATCATTAATATCGGTTTATTATCTATAATCGATGTAAACAGTCTGCCAATGCAGCATAGCAGTGTGATGTGTCTATAGTTGGAAGGGCCAGTGCTCTCTCACCTTTTTTCCTTTCAATTGGTAATTATGCTTGCGAATTGGCCAGGACTCCGGGTACAGATGCATTATCAGAAACACACGTTAAACAAAAGTACATACATTGGAAGAAGGATATCCAATGTTGCTTTAATGTATTCATTTATTATATTATCAGTTCCACTCCTGTGTTATTGGATAAATTATTTATGTGCCTTCCAAGTTTTAGCTATGCCCCGCCCATCTCTATCTAAGCTCCACCCACACACCGTCAGCGTTGGGATAGATCGATCTCTGAACTATCAATTTCCAGAAAACTATACAGTTAAACTGCTAAATATTTTGAAACTAATTTGACTGGGCGCTGTTGTTGCCTTGGGAAGCAATGTCTTCCAATCAAGTTATGATTAAAATATTCAATAGCACGTTTGGGAAACATGATAAATTATGTCTTAGCTGTACTGTCATACGTAAAACTCATTGTGTGGGTCACCAGTGGGTGGTCGTGCATGTGGATGGGTTAGAGTGAGGTGGATGGATAGATAGATGGGTAGGTGGGTGGGTGGGTGGGTGGGTGGGTTTGTGGATAGGTGTGAGTCTCTTGACCCCTTTTCTAACGTGTGCTTTGTGCTAGCCTTTGCCATGTGAATAAACAATCAAGTGCAGGGGTACACTGTCAATCTGCGACTCCATTTTGAAATGATTAGATCATTGATAAAACTTGTCAATTTTGTTTAGCTACAATGCCAGGCGCGCGCGCTTCGGACCTGGAACAGGGATCGTTGTTTTAGATGAACTTAACTGTTATGGAGACGAAGCTCGATTAATGGACTGTGGCCATGATGGCTGGGGAAGAACCGATTGTGGCCATTATGAAGATGTGGGAGTAAATTGTGAGCCGGGTGAGTAGGGGAAGCAGTGGCGACGGCGGCAGTGGTGGCGGCGGCGGTAGTGGTAGCGGTAGCGGCAGCGGCAATAGCAGTCAGTCAGTTTACGTAAGTCCGAAAGAATAGCGCGATGTCCTGTAACAGCAGAGGTAGAAGATAAACGGACCTTTCCAGTTTTAGCTATGCACCGTCCATCTCTAGCTAAGCTCCACTCACACCTCGCTCGTGTTGGCATCGATCGATCCCTGAACTCCGTGACTATTAATTTGCAGAAAACTATACAAGTAAGCTGTTAAATCTTTTGAAACTAATTTGACTGGGTGCTGTTGCTGCCTATGGCATACACTATTATTCATACAACCTGGCGGACTATTAAGTATTTAAGACGGACTAAGTCGAGTCTTGTTGTAGCTCATTACATTACCGTTCATTATATTCCCGTGAATACTGGAGCTGCGGGATATACCGATCTCACATAGTAAACCGGTTCAATATGCTGACGGTTTGCAAACCGCCGTAATTATGCTCAAACCGAAAAAACGAGTTTAATAAAATTTTAGGTTTAACCAATACTGATAAATCTTTTCTTGCTTATAAATAGTAATACTAAGGCAGCCTCTACATTGGTCTTGAGAACTATCAATTTGCAGACCTAAAGGAGTCTATCTTTGAAAAATTACAACTGCAATGACCGGCTAAATTTCCATGAGATAATTAAAATTGTATTGACCAAATTTGGCCATTAAAGGGTTAAAACGCAGACCCATTTGAACATACAGAGGTCAACATATCCGTCATATGTTCTATTCCCATCATTCCCGTCATATGTTCTATTCCCACTAAATTGCTTATGATGAATGTCTCTAAGCTTTCCACTCGTTTGAAACTAATGTGCCTGCAAAATGCAGCTGTTGTTTGTAGAACAACATCTCAGTCAAATTAGTTTCGAAATATTTAATCGTACGAGATAATATTTATAAAATTGTAAATAAATTACTTTCTATTGGTCTTTCGTATTCAGTGTTAACATAATCTAATTGTGTATAAAATGTGTTCATTCTTTAATTCCTGCGCGCGTGATTGGCGCTTGATCATCCTGTGGGCTAATGGATGAGGTGTGAATAAGTCAGTTATCACAATTCTGTAAAAACACATGATTACATATATCTAAGACTAATTGTCGAAACCTGCTAATCTAAACAGGTAGTCCACATCACAGGTTCCAAGGGATCTTTAAAGTGTTGCAATTCAGATACAACATAAACATGTTTATTGGTGCTGTATTTCTGAGCGAGGGAGTTATCAAAACAAAGCTAAATGTTTAGATAAGGCTATAAAGTTAAGATCACAAGTTAACGACCACCTTCACCAGTGATGTCAGTTCGCATTATATACCGATAATAGGTTTAATTCAATAGCCGTATGCTCTAATCACGCCCCACTCCGCCTCCTTGCAAAGAGCCAGAATCATCATTACCGGGAAGTCAATCAATTTAGTTAGTTATCAATGTAAACGATACGACTAGATGACCCCTTGCCATCAGAATGTTATAATAAGGGTATTTGATTGAAAGCTATATCTGTCTGTGACACCAACAGTTTTCAACAAGCGGTCTAAAATAATAGCGCATTACTTAACTGATTAAGAAATATTAAGGTATATATCTCGTTCGACTCCTGATAATAAATCGAGAAATCTCGTGCATTAGAATTAATCGATTGGAAATGGAACACATATTATTGTTAGACCGTAAGAAGCTAGATTTGAACAATTACTGCCATGATCAGAAATGGATGTTATAGGCATATACCTTTTTCCAGATGCTTTTAAAGAAATTTAAAGTCGTGAGCGTGTATTTTGAGCCAAGAGTTCCCGACAACACTCGTATACTTGCGACTTGTTTACATAAAAAGTATTAAATAGGCCTACATTAATTGTCCCCACTCATCCTTGGCCCCACCCAGCCCATAAAACCGATATACGGTTCAAACCGGTTTGAAAATTGACATCGTCACCGGTTTAACATTATGCCGTACCGCGCAGCCTTGGTGAATACTATCACTTTGTTTACAACTATAAATGGTTATGAAAGTGACGTCATGCGTGTTCATATCGGGCTAGTACAGAACAGAAATATCTTACATGCTTCCAAAACAAACTATAATGTACAGACTGTATTGTTGAATAATTTGGACGCAATTTGATTGGAAGCTATCGTTGCTGCCACTGTGGCAGCAGTGGCTTTCATTAAACAGAACCTTTCTTATATCGTGTACAATGTTGCTAGCATATTATACATCTACACACATTAGACTATAGCCATTGTGTGTTTTCAGATATGTACGTGTCAGCAACATCTTCGTGGACATGGCATCAACAGTATCATAGCACGCCTGCGATAAGGTAAATATGGCTTTGAATAATAATATATTCTATATGTTATCGGGGATTAATTACCATGTGAAATGGATGCAAGTGGATTATAACGTGGTTAACTCAGCACCATGTACATAAAAAGGCACGCGCTACGATAACTTGAAATCTTGAGATGCAAAATACAATGCTGGTTTAAGAACGGTAGTCGTCTCCGAATTCATGATTCAGGAAATGAAACTAATTTTTTCATTGAAGTTCAAATTAATTGAACATAATTTCTTTTAGGCTCAATACATTTCTACAATACAGCTCAGAAACAACGTAGGATGTTTCCAAAACAAAATAAAACGTACTGTTGAATATCTTTGACTTAATATGATTGGAAGCCAATTTGCTGCCTAATGCAGCAATGGCTTCCAATCAAAGTAAGTCCAAAATATTCAACAGAACATTTTTCACATCGGGTTAAAAATTGAAGTACTTAACATAGTTCATGTTCATAATAAGGGAAAATTAGTTACCTCTCCAGGATGTAGACATTGTTTGAGTGTAGCTTTCGTGACCATCTCGGTCACCTCTACAGCACTAACTGACTAACAAATTTCTACATCCCAGGGAGGTAACTAATTTTTCCTTATTATAAATCATCCTGGGATCGAGACCAACATTTTCGGAAATATTTGATGTTGCTTTTGTTTTGAAAACATGTTAAGTCATTTCTGAGCTGTGCAGTATGACATCCCATAATGACATCATTCTAAAAGTCCCACAAGCTACCTGCGGGGGAACTGTGCCTAATTTACATAAATAAATTCTCACACATTTCTGTGAATAAGAAATGTGTCATATATCTGCTGTATGGTAAGATATTCGATCGGTTTAAACTCACATAATGGATTTTGAGGACCAGGAATAATACAGAATACATTGTTATGGGATTGGATAGCAAGTTAATTTGCATACATCCAATATCTTCGCCATATTAAGGACATACGAAATTATGTCAGGCATCACCCCTACTATCTTCAGAAAAATTAGTAGTTTATAATTAGTACACAAACTGCCTTGATATTCTCGCCAAACAAAAGTAAATTTCTAGCCACGGTTTCTACATCTTTTCGTTCTACATGCATTTGTACAACTACACCAAATAATAGCACGAAATTCAGACGGTATAGGAGGCTAGTCAGTCTCTATCAGAAGCAATGAACTGAAAATTACACTTGCAATCAGTCTTTGATATGCTACCGTATTGTGCAGTATCCGGGTAATATCCTGTATGCAAAATGTGCATATATCTCCCTACAGATGGTGATCGAACTGTCCAAAACCCATCCAGATGTCCAAAACAGACATGACCATTGAGCCAGCACTGATGAGGAAGGTGAATACACGCGGTGGTCTAGCGCGTGGAACAGGAGTGCGAGACACACATCGTTTAGTATGGGTCCTCTCAAGACATTGATGCGAAACATCAACGATGCCGTTGAAACGTACAACATGAACAACACACGACACAAAATAAATATCTATCGAGAGTGAAAATGGATACCGACGTCATTGATACGTTTAAACGTGCAGATTATCTCCTGGAAAGTGGTCCTTTCATTCTGAGAAATCTACTGTTCAACATTGCAAATGCTATAAAAGGAGTCGATGTTGAAAAGTAAACAGAGATTGGAGAAGCTGTCATTGCGTCTTTGCTTGAAAAATCTGGTGATGAGTATGTTTTCAGGCAGAAGGACCAATCAGTTACACTGGCCTCTGTGTCATTCATTTTGAAATGCCAGATAGTTTAGTTTAACCCACCGCTATTATATCAGAGCGTGGTTCTTATTGGCAAGCACCTGGCTCATCGATTTTATCGTGAACAGTGTACATAGCCATGCAACCCGGTTTGAGTGATTTAAAGTTCGAAAGTGAAAGCTATCAGACACCTAGTTGTGGAAACTAGTTGTTGAGGACAGTTAAAAGCTTATGAAGAGGTACAGTGTATTATTGACTGTCGAAAAGTTCTGCATCGCTTTTCAAGAAGTTCTACATTTAAACGTCGTTTGTAATCTATGAGTATTCGCAAAGATTTAAAAAAATAATTAATTTTTGATGGGTCACCGACATGGGTGCTTAATATTGGATTTATGCAGATGACATCTTCATCCAATCAAATAATCATGGATCCTAAATAATTCAATTCTTGGAGTTTAACACGTTGAACCCTGAATTCCTAGAAACGGAATTTTAAGACGAGCATACAGGTAAGCTGTTGAGAATTTTGAAACTAATTTGACAGGAAGCTGTTGCTGCCATAGACTGCAGCAGCCCCCAGTCAAATTAGTTTCAAAATACTCAACAGAATGATTATAAAATCGTCAATGATTTTGGTGTTTTGGTCTTTCGTGTTCAAAGGGTTAAATAACTCCAATAAGCTACTCAACACCTGATATATGACACATTTCTTATAGATGGCACTCAAGCTGATAAAAACACGGTTAGTGTTGTGGTCTTGATAAATACCCATTTGTAGCCTAGAGAATACTATTTTTATATTTACAACTGGAATGACTGGCTCCATATCCGAGTTAGTTATGGCAGTGGTAAATTAAAAAATCTCTTGCTCTGCAAAGCGACATATTCTATAAGAAAATTGAGAATCTCTTGAACAAATTCTAGGGTTAAAGCGTTAAAATCACTGCTTTGCATAGAAGTCATAGTCGCCAGAGACAATCTTTGTCCCATACAGAAACGTGATTTAGTAGAGATGTTTTTTGTTTATGCTCAGCAATATTCTTTTCTCAGTTCATTGATTCAGTTTTGCGCCCACTCGATTTGATTGTACTCATTGGTCATTAAAGATAATAATGGACCTTGCCAGTTTTAGCTATGCCCGCCCATCTCTAGCTAAGCTTCACCCACACCATGCTTGTGTTGGGATCGATCGGTTCCTGAACTTCCCGATTATCAATTTCCAGAAAACTATCCATATAAGCTGCTAATTTCTTTGAAAACTAAATTGACATGCTGTTGTTGCTGTCTGTGGCAGCAACAGCGCCCAGTCAAATTAGCGTCCCAATATTCGACATATGTTTATTAAATAGTAAAGACATACAATTCGTACAACGTGTCGGACTATTAAGCATTAAAACGGACTATATCAAATCATTCATGAGGTAATGATTATGACGTCATCATACAAGACACTTAGTTAATTATGCTGTCATATGACGTCAGATGATCGATGGATAACCTGGAAAGGTGAATTATATGTTATCATAGATATTGCTTTTGAATGCGAAATTGCATAGATTATGCATTATCCGAAAAATCGTGCACAGCCAACCCCTATCCTGTTAAACCCACGTGTATGGCTATCAGATTTTGAGACTCGACATGCACCCTCATCTGACAGAGATAGCATCAAAGTAAGAAATTCACTCCGGAATGTCCAGCCAGTAGCAAGCCATTCATTACTCCTAACATATGATACTTGATGTCAATCAATAGCGGCGATGCATTTCTGGTTGACCACCGCCCACTTTGTACATGCGTTTGAACTGATTGTAACACATTGGACACTGCATTCCCAGAATCAAAGGTTTAATGTAATAATTATGCAGGTTATCTGTGGAGCAATTGGGAATTAATTTAACCAGGATCCTTTGCTACCTAAGGCAATTAAAATCTCCGAGTCAAATGAGATTCGAAAGATTCAACAGAATGCTTTTTAAATTGTAAATTCAACAAGACATGCAATTCATACTATTACAGTGGAGCTTTTACACTTTGTGTCGTGCCAATGCCATTTGATTGTGACGTCAGCTACCAAGTGAAGCATTGTGATCATGGCTTCAGATATGTGGGTGACAGATCGCATCCTTACATTGCATGTCTTGTCTCTCGACTGCCACATCATTATTCATTTTTATACCTACTTGCAAGACTAAATATGTTTTTTGTAATTATAACCGCGCTGTCGAAGTTACAATTCACCTTTCCAGAGTATCCACCCATCATATGACGTCATAATCAACCACGCGATGTGCAGAATGACATCATAATGAATGACGCCATGACTGACGTCGATAAGTACGTCACGAACGCATATTTGAAAACGGTCTATGCGTTGTTGTACAAATTGTTTGCTTTTACTGTTTAATAAATATTCTGTTGATTATTTTGAAACTAATTTGACTGGGCGTTGTTGCTGCCAAAATATTCAACAGCTTCGCTGTATAGTATTCGGGAAATTGATAGTTAGGGCATTCGGGGATCGATCAATCCTAACACGGCGAGGTGTGGGTGGAGCCTAGCTAGTGATGGGCGGGGCATAGCTAAGAATGGAAAGGTCCATTGGCAATGTGGCAAATGATTCCTAAATCGCTAAATTAAACTACCATTTTCTGACTGATTTAGAACTACTGACAGTTACTCAACGCGATATGAATACCAGAGCAGCCGCACGCCGCCTCTGTCGCCGTACATACACATCACCGAAGCACCGCGTCATTGGTCGTACCATTACCAAACATCTGAAGCAGTCCCTGCATCGACGTACCAACCACACACCATCGATTCATCTCGTCATTGGGAGTATCATTACCAGACCACACAATCATCCCGTACATGGGTACAACTGTCTCCCTGGCAACAGTCCCAGAGCATAGAGCCATCCCTTCTTTGGTGGCAACAGTACCAGAGCATACAATCGTCTAGTCCTGCATGGCAACAGACCCAAAGAATAGAATCATCGCGCCATTGGTGGCAAGAGACCCAGAGCATACAATCATCCCGTCCTTCGTGGCACGAATTCCATACCATTCAACCATCCTATTATTGGTGGCAACAATTCCAGAGCATACAGTCATCTCGCCCCTCCTGGCAACAGTCCCCGAGCGTACAACCATCCAGTCGTTGGTGGCAACAGTATCAGAGCATACACCCATCCAGCCCTTCATGGCAATACACACAACACATAGAAACATCCCGTCCTTGGTGGCAACAGTCCCAGAGTATACAACCATCCCATCCCTCATGGCAAGACTTCCATAGCGTACAACCATCCTATCATTGGTGGGAACAATTCCCGAGCATACAGCCATCTAGTCCTTCGTGGCATCTATCACAGAGCATCCAGCCGTCAGGTCAATGGTGGCAACCATACCAGAGCATACAGCCATCCCGTTACTGGTGGCAGCTAACCCAAAGCATAAATCCATCCCGTCTTTCGTGGCAACAGACCGAACAGATAAATCCATCCCATCCTTCGTGGCAACAGACCGAACAGATAGACCCATCCCGTCCTTCGTGGCAGCAAACCCAAAGCATAGATTCATCCCGTCCTTCGTGGCAACAGACTCAACGCATAGATACATCCCATCCTTCGTGGCAACAGACCCAACAGTTAGATCCATCCCTTCCTTCGTGGCAGCAGACCCAACGCATAGATCTATCTCTTTCCTCGTGGCAACAGACCCAACAGTTAGATCCATCCCTTCCTTCGTGGCAGCAGACTCAACGCATAGATCCATCCCTTCCTTCGTGGCAGCAGACCCAAAGCAAAGAGTCATCCCTTCCTTCGTGGCAGCAGACTCAACGCATAGATACATCCCATCCTTCGTGGCAACAAACCCAAAGCATAGATTCATCCCGTCCTTCGTGGCAACAGACTCAACGCATAGATACATCCCATCCTTCGTGGCAACAAACCCAAAGCATAGATTCATCCCGTCCTTCGTGGCAGCAGACCCAACGCATAGATCTATCTCTTTCCTCGTGGCAACAGACCCAACAGTTAGATCCATCCCTTCCTTCGTGGCAGCAGACCCAACGCATAGATCCATCCCTTCCTTCGTGGCAGCAGACCCAACGCATAGATCCATCCCTTCCTTCGTGGCAGCAGACCCAAAGCAAAGATTCATCCGTTCCTTCGTGGCAGCAGACTCAAAGCAAAGATTCATCCCATCCTTCGTGGCAACAGACCAAACGCACAGATCTATTACCTTCTTCATGGCAGCAAACCCCACGCATAGATCCATCCAGTCCTTCGGGGCAGCAGACCCAAAGCAAAAATCTATCCCCTTCTTCATGGTAACAGTTCCATACCAAACAACCTTAGAAGACGCACTATCTTTCCATACAATCATCATTTCCTTGAGTCTACGACAATTACGAATTGAACAAGAACTAAAATTATGCATATATTACACACCTTTTCGGGCGTATTTCCACATCTGTGATCAGAGTAATTATATAACACTTGCAATCAACTGTTCGTTTTCCAAATAAACACAATTCCGCAGCATATTTCTTATTGCCGTATTTGTTTTAATGCTACATACAATAACGCAGTGAGTGGTCAAACGAATGTCAAACAAAATGGTAAAACATATGGTAAAACATATCTCTCAATCAGTTATTAACAGGTGACTTCATGAATGATTTAACATATGTCACCAATGATCTGTGATTGATATCATCTTTTTAGACTACATCCCCATTCACCCCTTCTAATGCTCGGAGCTGCTCCACATTGATATAGAGCACGTCATCTAGGCGTGTATCGTCTAGAGATGAATCTCTTCTCTCTGCTCCAGGGGCCTAGTGCCCCTTAAAGGTGTTAGGAGGTTGGCGGTAAAACCTGCCATCTACGGCTGCCACACATTTGATCTTAACCATCCATTTAGAATCTGAAATACCAAATACGAAAAAATAATTCTTATAAGAAATCACGCTATTTAATATTTTAAAAATAATTTGACTGTAAGCTGCTGCTGCCTATCACAACAACATACCCCTCAAGTACAAATAACATTTTAAAACTAATTAGATAGGATCAATAGCAGCAGCAGATCCTCTCAAATTAGTTTTAAAACATTCAACAGCCAAGGTGTATGATTGTATCAAAATCTTGACTTTAGTGAATGCGACTATAGTCCAATCAATCTAGTGCTTTACCACCACTAATTGCAAGAGTAATGAAACCATTTTTATTTTGTGTATTTAGGTCTCAGAAATGTTGTATTAAAAATCTAGATGGCCGTCAATCGTATATAATATGTCACATATCTCGGGAAAAGTTCATCTTAGACCACATAAATGTATTACGAGTAGATAGAAACATGAAAAACTGTTTCTTCTGCACCCGTGACCACTCTATGACGCCACAACCCAACAGTTAACACAGAAATTCGATGTTTGCAAACCATTTCTACATTCACTTGCAATGTTTAGTTCTTAGTATCATCCGAGTCATCATTTGACATATATCTTGCTGGAGGAAACATGCATGATATCTATTTCCGCGAACGGAGCAACTCTCAACTGTACCAATGTCAATTAAATCAGGCATGTGCAAGTGAAGAACGTCTACAAGAATATCCTTTTTACACTCTTTCCTCGGGCGCCATACAACATCCAGGCTATTTGGAATAGGCACAGCTGTCAGACTGAAGCTCATCAGTGACAGCAAGTTATTCTCTGTACGGGTCTAAATATTCGGAAGTGCGCAATCATCGAAAGACGAAGCCATAGTGACTGGTGAGAAGGCCATGGCCGTTTTGCAGAAAGGAGCGCAAGAATGAGCGTCTTTACACGATTGAACCATCAGCGATTCCATGAGATAATTACCATCGGCAAAAAGGCCATTTATACAAACATAGTGCCATCAATATCTGCGGCGATGAATTACCACAACCTCCGAGAGTTCTATCAGATCCAGCAGTGGAAGCAGAATACATTGGATGTCGTTGAATGAGGTTGGAAAGTTTATCAAGGAACAATGACATCAGTCCACGCGGACTGGGATCATGCATCACCGTCCCTTCTCGAACTAGTGAGATGCACCTGCATGTTCTGCTGTGGAACTTTGTGCTATGGGCACCCACATCGTCATGGACCTGATTGTTCGTCGGCTTGTTCTGGATGCAGAAGCATTTGTCAAAACATGCCCATAGATGACTTAGCTACAGCTACATAGTTACCTAGTCCTTCTCACATGTTTTGTGTCGGTTCTTCTTGTATCTACCGTACATGTCGGTGGGTGCGGACGCGCTAGAGGAGAAGGTCCGTTTTGAAAATCTGGTCTCCTGGAACTTCCCTAGAAGGTGTTAAGGATAGAAGTCGTGAAAATCTACCCAGGTAGACCATTCCAAAAATTTGTCACATGAATACTGAAGAATCTCTTCTGTGTGTTGCCTTTAAAGCATTGTTTGGGTAGTTTGTAGTTGTGGCCTCTCGCGTGATGTACGCCCTCGAATGGCAACAGATTCTCACGATTTACATAGTAGATGCCGTGTGAACTTACTTGTATGTCTCAATTAGGTCGCCATGCAATCACCAGTATATCAGACTTGGCAGCTTTAGCGCCTTCAGGTGGTCTGCATATGGGCTGTTTTCAATCCTGATACCAATTTTGCTGCTCAACGCTGGACATTTTCGGCTTCACATTTGATCTAGCCAAGTGCATTATCTTGCAGTTGGACGCATTAAATTGCATTTGATAGGTATCTGCCCATTCTTCTAGACTGTTGAGATCTGATTGGATCTGATCGTGGCCTTCTTTCGTAGCGATTCGTGAAAGTAACTTAGTATCGTCGGCGAACATCTTGACTAAGTTGTGGGCAAATTATGGAATGCCGTTTATAAAACAGACGAACATTACTGAACAGTATTGGCCCCAAAACACTTTCGTGAGGTATCTCGCCAATCACTGGTGACTAGCTGGGGGCAGGAACCATTAACTGCTAAGCTTTGTCTTTTGTTGTTAACTTGGGTGATAATGAAAACTGAACACTGCCAGTGAATGTAGAAATGGTTTGCAAACGTCGAACTTCAGTGTCAGCTTGGGTTGTGATGTCATAGATTAGTCATGAAGTGCAGATGACATTATGTTTCGGTAGATGAGGGGCACGTTTCTATCTACTGTTAATACATTTATGTGGTATAAAATGAACCGTCCTGGAGATATTTGCCATATTATACTCGAGTGGAAGCCACCTTGGCAGCCATCTTGAATTCAACATGTTCCACTCGAAAGATTTTATTAGATTTTTTACATATCATCTAGTGGACCCTACTGAACAGATGCTATGCGGTTTCAAGTCTGTTGCGATTAGTGATAGGTTTTGTCAAATTTGTGTTATTTTGACAGGCCTACTAGGCTTGCGTAGTCTATAGGCCAACTCTATTAGCGCGCGTTCATTGCGTATGCGAGTATTGTTGTATGATGCGTCACATATCTATATCCCAATATTATATGCCCGTGTTCACCAATCCTAGGACTATTGCTATGTGATAGATATAGCCCAACACATGGCATGTTGGATGACGCAGCTCATGACTATATATATATATATATAAGCAATGGACCTTTCCAGATTTAGCTATGCCCCGCCCATCTCTAGGTAAGCTCCACCCACACCTCGCTCGTGTTGGGATAGAACGATCTCTGAACTCCCTGACTATCAATTTCCCGAAAACTATACAGGTAAGCTGTTGAATATTTTGAAACTAATTTGCCTGGGTGTTGTTGCTGCCTATGATAGCAACAGTGCCCAGTCAAATTAGTTTCAAAATATTCAACAGCATGGTTATTAACTACTAGAGACATGCAATTCGTACAACGTGTCGGACTATTAAGAGTTAAAGACAGGCCATATATAACCATTTGGGATGTAATCGTTATGACGTCATCCGACACACACCCTAGCTGATTATGACATCATATGACGCCATGACTCCGGAAAGGTCCATTGCGCTGCCCAGGCCCCATTTAGACGACTATGACTTCTTGCATATGCTCTTGGGTGTAGCATCTCATCTTTAGCCCTTCATTTGCTTCTTTTAGCAATAGGAAGTGTATTTGATGCCTGGTGACGGTTTTGATCATGAAATATGATCTTCAGTATCTTCTGTCCTCCAGGGGTGTCCATTGCCGCAATTGACTTGTTAAGCTTAACATCACACATATAAAATGGATCTGGGAATCTAGTGTTTTAGCTTTATCATGTTAAAATTGAATCTTTAAATATTTTGAATCTAATATGATTAGGAGCTGTTATGGCCTAAGCAGTTCTAGTCAACGTAGTTTCAAAATTTTCAACAACTTATCATGCGACAATGAAATTCCAATGGTTAACAAACAGATAGACCCGCAAGTGGGCGTGTGTGAGCGTACATGTGCGTGCCTGCGCGCGTGTGTGCGTATTTGTGTGTGTGTGCGTGCGTGCGTGTGTGCGTGCGTGCATAATGCTGCGTTCTGCGCCTGCCGTAAAAGAGGCAGCTGCAGTCAGACCGTATTCTTTTCAAGCACTGTGTATGTACTCATCGAGAGTCCTTAGCTCCCTTAGTTTCTTCATGCGTTAGTGTACAGATCCTTACTTCTTTTAGATCAGTACGTAGAACATTTAGCAGCTTGGCTCAGTTAGCGTCCTCTACGAGATTTGTAGAAGTGTGGCCCTGAGTACAGCATATGTCAAGGCGTTCTGTGCAGGCCTGTCTTTTGACATTTGCAGAAAATGGCCAAACATTGACGAGCTTTGTTGGGCCACCTTCGTTTACGTGATTAAATCGACAATCACGATTATGTAATAAATCGTGAATTTATATGATTAAAAATTAAATAATCGATTAATCGTGAATATTTTCTATTGCATAAAATATTTCAAAACCTAATTTTCAATTACTTTTTAATGCGATCGGCCTTGAAAAATGGCATTTTGCTTAGTGAATGTATGTCCATTTGCAGGGCAAGAGAAGACTATTTCTGAAAATGTATTACTGGAATGCCTGGCTCAAGGATCGAGCCTTGCATTCCAGTGATAGATTTTCAAAAAGATCCTTCTCGTGCCCTACAAATGTTCTTTTCTAAACACCATTGCAATTTTCGTCATTGATATTCTTTTGTTGTTATGTCTTGGTAATTTGTATCCAAGCTGATTAAACGAGTAATCATGATTTTTTTGTAATAATCGATCGTGATCACTCAACGCAATAATCGCACAAGCCTAATACAAAGGGAGTTTCTTGGCCAGAATGATTCATGATCCAGCGATCCACAGAACTTTACTAAAAGGACTGGAAGGCAACGTTTCTCGTAACGCAACGTGCACCGTTGTGAGCCAATGATTTTGCTGCTTCTCTATTTGTTCCCAGCCATCGAGCTGGGTGCCTTTGTCACTGCCTCCGTCTGTCGCTGAGAGGTATGCATGGGTTAACTCGGTCTTGCCTTCGTTCATGGAGTGGTTCGTTTTCTCGAGCTGTTCTTTGGTTTTGCGGAATAGTCCAGTCAATATAGGCCAAAAATATTTTAACCCGGAACAAATTGCAACAGAATTTTTTTACCTCGCCCAGTTTATAGGGGGCCATCATGTACAACATATCAAAAGTCCTCCAAAATTCCAATAGGGGAAAGGGTAAAATTTGCATAATTATTACCAGATTTGGGCCATTTCACCTGAAAAATCCATTTTTCTTTATTTCTTTAAAACCGGTATGTAATATATGTGTGACTGGGTATTTTTGGACTTTTTTAGTAATAAATTAATACGATTGACATATTCTCCACAAATTAAATGTATTGTGTTATGCCACTTGCATGAATTTACCTAATACCATCATTGATATTGATACAATACATATTATATTTTATTATGTCACGGTATTGTGTGTTTCTAAGCTAAGCTAAGATGAAATAGTATGGCATAGTTACCTGGTTTCTACTAATTTCATCTTGCATCAATGATCCAAGTCATCTTCCTCAATGAGCGTTATTGAATTCGAGCAACTGAGACCCTTACAGTCTTCGCAGGCGGATGTGCAGCTGAGCCCATGTTTTCTACAGGTGCATCTCTTTGATTCACAGCCAGTTTTGCAGCTGCATCTAAATGAATACAGTAAATCGCCAGGTGCTGCCAGCATGTCAGTCTTAACAGGCAGCATTTGGTGGTTGAAAACTTTCCAGCCCCATTCTGTTGGATCCATATCTCCAGCATCTCTTCTCCAAACTTGAATTTGGTAGTACACGCGAAGACTGTGAAACTTTGCGGATGCGGGTGTTGGTGGTAAATCTCGTGCTTCAACATACTTGGAACTTTTTGCAACCTTCTCCCTGAATTGCTTGTACCGCAAAGCAACTAGACTATCCATTGAAGTGCCATTGTATAGAATAAGCATTGCCTTCTCACCTGCTTTTATCACGTCATCTTTATTCGCATTACTCATTGTAAACACTTCAGCAATTTGAGAGAGTTCTTTGCAGCACTGGATTTTGCTAAGGGATGCAGATTTTCCAATTCCATAAAGCCTAGATGTTGAGTCACAGCCAAGGATAGCATGGATAAATAACAGCTGTGAGCACAGACAGAACCCGAGTTTTTCCTTTGCCATTTTGATAGTCCACAGTCGGGGTTTCTTTGCATTTTGCTTTGGCTCTGGTCTGAAAAATAGCTGACAGCCATTCATATCAGTATGGTATAGAAGCAACACCAGTAGGTCGGTATCGTCTCCATCAAGAGCAGTATTTGTTGACTTTTGAAGCCAAGATAGCCGTTTACGTAATTAAGACATCAGCATCACCGCTTGCCTTTATCGTTAAGCATCCAGCCTGTTCGAGAGATGAACTTAAGATTGATATGAACCGATGTTTGTTCTGCTTGTTACTAAGAAAATCAGGCTTACTCAGAGTTACAACTGTTTGCGGAGTCAGTACAACAGTTGCGCCTGATCCAGGAGTTCGCCTCTTATGTGTTACATCTTTTATGTCTGGGCTTGGTCATAACCATCAAAAACTACTGTAGCCTTTCCATATTTGCTTATGCAATATTTTACATATCTTTGACAAACATTTGCAAATGTCTCTCCACGCTGCCATGGAACACGGTGTAATAGAGCTCCTCCATCAAGCACATAGTGGACAGAATCTGGAAGGACTGCATCTTCATTTTGAATTAATTTCCACAATGCATCAGCAAGTGCCGGCTTATTTGCTTCCCATGGAAGAGATGAATTATCAAAGAGTGCGGGCGGATGAGTGCACAACTCATACTCAAAATAAGATGATGGATTCCCTTTTGATCCATTTGTAGCAATTAAACTGAGTCTTTGAAATAGGAGTTGTGGATCAATTTGTACACATTCATCATCAATCTTGAGAGATGTTTTGGATGCTAAGGTAATAGCTTGTCTCTTTCTCTGGAACGAAATGCTTGATACACATTGGCCACACATCGAATTAATAATTGATTCTCTAATATCTTTAGCATCGTCAACATTGACTGATTCATGTGCAGACAATCCACTAACAAGTCCTCTAAGAGAAGGGTCTGGTCCAAATGGATTCAGTTCACTAAGGATTTTGAGAATTTTGTAAGTATCATCCATATCACGCTTTATTCGAGATTGTGTGGAATCTTTGTGTTGTTCACTTGAATCACAGTTTACCCCAGAGAGCTCTTGCATTGCATTACACACATCTGCACATGCGGGCATAGACAACAACCAAACAAGACGCTGAAGCTCTGTCATTCCACGACCTCGTGTTAGACCACCACTTGACTTTACACTTCTCATAAGGACCTGCTCAATAACTAGATCATTAGATAACCCTGCCCAATACCTATCACTTCGATGAATGACATGATGACCATTGAGGAAGCTGGTGTGTATATCTGGATGACTTTCAGGTATTTCTAACATCTTTTGTAAATATACATATGCAGACTTGGCGTACAGATTATGCCCAGCGGCTGCAAAATATGGAAGCATCTCACGAACGGTCTGAAGGTGCATGTTCCAATCACCAGTTCGTACTGCCTTAATGAATTTGCGCAGAATGTCAACCAACTCCATATACAAAAGCCAGAGTCGTGCAGTCCTCTTATCTTTCATGACCACCTTCTCTGAGTCTAGTTTGTCCTTGACATCATGTAATGCATTTTCCGAGGACAATCTTGTAGCTACATACGGATTTTTGATAATGTCATCATAGAGCTCTCCAACTTTAACCAGACTTTTATTTAGGGAACTTTCAATCGTTTCATGTCCTGCAACATTATCATCATTGTCAAACAATTCTTTTGAATGCATTGCAGCGGAATATTCTACTGTGTCAACTTCAGCATCTGCAATTGTAGGTAGTGGTAGGTTGTATGCATTTGCAATCAAGATTGTACTGAGAGAAGCAAAAACCATGAGGTGTCCTCGAACTGCTCGAGAAATTGCCTTTCCACTAAGAATGTGTTTGACAGCATTCTCAGCGTAGACTACCTCTAGAATAGGCGCAAGACCGCTTCCTGCCATTAAGTGACCAATGCAGCCAAGGAAGCTCATCTCCATATGAAGACATCCGAGTCTTAGAATAATTTGCTTTAATGGACTCCAGCTCAGCTCAATCTCTATGATAGTCATAGCTTTCCAAAATAAGGGCTGATCAAATGTAATCACGGGTGCAACATGGTATCGGTTTGCCTGTTCACAAACATAAGTCAAAGTGGAAAAGATGTAGGTCATGTTACTTGGCTCTAGATCTATCATCGGAAGGAAAATAACAGACGATTTACCTGGATAAACTCCTTGGTGAACAGTTTGCATCATGCCAGACCATGACTGTCTCCTTGAACGCAGAAACAAAGAGAAATCCCAGAGGATGTCAATGTCAGCTGTTGGGTCTGTTTGTTCCATCGCAGTCAACTCCTTAAAGGTCAATGGGAAGTTCCTGGTATGCTGAGACTCAAAGTTCCTGATACAGATCTTGCCAACTTGCTTGATATCTTCAGATGTTACATTTATCCTTGGAATAAGTTTGCACGAAAGGTTTCCTGGTGTAACAGATGCAATGATTCCCATTCCATGAAATGTATTATGCCCATCTATTGTGCAAATATTGTGATCCACATTGTCGGCAACAAACTGAATGAACTCGCCTGATAATGGCTGTGGTAGATCTCCACCATGAAGTGATGCACTGCGCTCAAACCTCTGTATCTCCGCTATGAACATCCAAATCCGTGCTTGTACAAGGTGTCAACAATAAATCTTGATCCAAATTTATGGTGCATCTCACATGACAGCCCGAACTGCAAAGGTGCCAAAATAACTCTAGGACGAGTTCCTTGCATAATAGCCTGTCCAACTGATGCCTGTTTCATTTCTGTGTCTTTTCCAGTAAACAAAATCCGCAATAATTCCCGCAGTGTCTCTGGTAAATAATTCAATGCCTTTACTGGGTCGCTCATTTGCTCCCTTGATGGATAGCTTTCAGATGATGTGCATGAATCAATTAACTTAATATCGTGTCTAAGCAGTTTGGCAGCTGTCTGGATGATTAGCATGCTCTCTGATTTGGAATCCTTTCTCTTCTGTTCCTTATAGAAGTCAGTCAAAATAGTAGATGCTTTAGAACGAAAGGTAACAACGTTTGGCTTACCATTCACAGTGCTAATAAATATTTCATCGCCATAATTATCTTTTATTTTATCCTGCATGTATTTTGTACTGTATGCTTTATTCTCTTTATCATCGAGATACTCTTGCATTTTATTAACGAGGTCGTGCAGGGTCAGCTGCTCATCATCATTATTTTCAAGAAATGCCATTGTCGCACTAAATGCTCTTACTCTGTCCAAGGCTTCTGGCCTTCCATGTTTTTGGGATGAGCAAGATGAGTGCAGCTGAGGGATATTTTTCATGGTTCTAAAATTTAGGCTGCAGCTTTGATGGTATACTGCATTGACAACGCATACATCCGGCGTGAAGGCAAGCCGCCCAGCTACAAGTTTGCGCCATTCGTCTTTTCTCTGCTCACAGGCCTCGGCGATACTACATTGAAAGTCATGAGTACTTACTGGATAAATATCATAGCCACGTTTCTTTCCATCTTGAATTTTTGCAGGGTATCCGCATAGCAAACAATGTTCACTAAAATTGAATGTTGGACTTTCTGAACGGAGTGTTCGCATGGGTGGCGGAGATTGTTCAATTTTCTCTGCGTCACGGGCAATCCGCTTGGGATCAATGAACTCCCGTCGACATTTTACATGAACCCTCTGTCCTACTTCAGCTATGACATCGCTTTCACGGGCTCTGCTAGCATTGTTAATACCGTCACAGCCTTTAACTCGAAGCTTAACAGTTTGTGAGCCATTTTCTAGGCTCTGGTTACAAATAACGCATGTATCTAAATCCATGTCCATATTCTGATTGAATCGTATAGAAATTTATTCAAATTGTGAGATAAAAGTGAAAATTAAAGTGCAATTTATTTTAGATAAAATTTTAAAAGCGAAAAACAAAATTAAACTTACTTTAAATATAATTTTTGTAAATTACCCCGGCCCTGTGTATACAACCATAATTAATCTGTGGTTTGGAGAATTTGTACAAGTGGTTCAAGGCAATATTGCCAATTGCTTACTGTCTTCCGTGACCATGAAATTCAGAGCTTAGACAACATTTCTACTTCGTTTATTTGCGGAATGAAGCAGGTAAGGGAAGTTTCATTATTCGGATAATGGCGGTAGCTAAATATGCGAATTTACCCACTTTCCCATCGAGGGATTTTGGAGGACTTTTGATATGTGACACCTGGCAGTCCCATGAATGCCGCAGAAAAGAAATAAATTCTGTTGCAATTTGTTCTAGGTTAATTTGTAGTTTTACTGGACTAGAATGCTCTCACCATGATGAGAGGGATGCGACAAGGTAGCATGTAAACAGCACCGGAAATAGGCCATCTGCCTGTCGAATGCCGTGGACTCGCACTTTGAACCTGGTATTTGCAAATAGCAGCCTAGTCAAAGCCCATCGGCATCATAACCCACTTGATGTAGTACGTCCAGGATCTTTGATCGTGTGATTGTATCAAAAGCCTGGGATATGTCGATGCCCATCTTGTGAGTCTCACCGCATGGACATGATTACTGAATGGGTACTGACACGGGCATTCACTACTTCCAGACAATGTCTACGCAGTCACGTCCTCTTTTAAAGGTGCTCTGATTGGTTCCAGTGAAATCGCCAATCAAACCAGATGCGGCATTATCACATTGGACACAATCTCCCAGATGCTGTTGAGGAGCACTATAGGCCACATGTTTGGTGTCGTCCAGGAAGATTCCTACATTTGGGAAGTGCGATGAGGTATCTTCGCAACATCGTTTATGGGGAGGTGCTACATGAAGGCAGACTTTATTTAGTGCGTGATTGGTATGGAGATGCTATCACCTGCATGCTTAAAGAGTTCATTGATGCCGTTGTAGGGTCCAGATGTACGCCCAGTTTTCAGGGTCTTAAGTGCCTTCTCAACTGCTGTTGTTTCGATGAGTGTTTGCCATTGCCTAGGATCGCCTACAAATGGGTGTAATAGCTCATCGTATGGATCCGTGAACTGGTTATTAAACTTCTCTGATCACATCTGTTTTTCCTGGTCAGCCCCATTGAAGTTGACATCAGTGTTGTGCATAGAAAGCGATGCTGGTGGACCATCAACTATCAGAGCCTGTGCTGCCATAAACATTGTATGTTCGTCATCTGTGGCTGTCATGACTTCTGTTAAAGAGTCTGCTTGTAGGGTGACAAGTTCTTTCAGCCATTCACTGATCTGGCAAATTATGGCTTTACATTCCTTGCGTAGCCTTGCGCAGTCGTTGCTATGACCACTTGGATAGATGGGGAGCTGTAGTACCTGCTGGTGTTCAGAGAGGTTTACAATGAGTGGTCTGCAGTGTAACATCCAGCTCTGTTGTTATTCTTGACAACTCCTCTTGCAGTGGTAACTGATGTTGCACTGCTGTTGAGGACTCTGGGTAAGGCATCGCTTAGATTTGAGTTTATGTCAATGGTTTGTATCTGCTCCTCAAGCGTTCTCTTGTATGACAGCTTAGTGGTGGTGCCTTTGACGAGCCTCTCCAGATCAAAGTTGCCTTTACCACGTTGCCTGGCTTGGCCATTATACAGCAGGCAAATGTGCCTCAATCGAAGATGCTGACCACTGGCTTGTTACCAGTGTTGCAGTCTATGCTTACATATTCATGGGATACTTGAAGTAGTAGATTTGCACTGATTTTGCACATGGCATAATCAATTTGCTTAAAGGCAGCTGCTGTGGGATTGGAGCCTGTATCTGCTCTCTGGTCTGTAATGTGTCCTATCCATGTTGTTCACTGCCGGCATGATGTTTGAAGACAGTGTTTGTAAAAAAAGAGGATGTGGGCACTGATAAACATGGGCAAAGTATCTCCATTGCTGTTATGTTTGGCTATAGCATAGGACCTCGTGCTGAGTCTTGCGTCCTGGTCTGCTGTGATGAGTTTGCCTAGCGTGGGGTTATAGTTGCCACACACAACCAATTGCCATCTGGTTGGAAAGGTGATGGTAGAAATTAGTTCCGCATAGAAAGACTTGATTAGGGAAGGATCAACCTTGGATTTTCCGGCACTTGGGCCATATGCATTAACAATGTGGCACTTTGTTGTGGTACCTGGACAGGCCAATGAATGCAACACGATCGCGGATGTATCCACAAACTTAGGATGTGATCCAAGAGACTCTGATTAGAAAGTCCAGGACATGGTAGGTCACCTCTTACTGTTGCATGAGAGTCAGCGTGTGATCAGCCTGCATTTGCAGCTCTGAATGGGTGGATACCACTGCTTCTTGGATGTAGGCAACACGGATAGTATAGTGTTCGGAGTTTGATCCTAATGTGTGCGACTTAGATGCAGCATTCAGACCACATACATTTAACGCTGCGATTGGAAACTCATGAGACGATTGTAACCATTGAGAATGTCGAATACCGTTTCTTAGAAGAATATGTTCCGACATGATCAGAGTTGCGTCTGAATGCGGTTGTCAGCTCTCAAAGTTTGATGACATTAGCTTCCAAGCTAGGCTAATTTTTACACTTGTACCCATTTATACTCCTGAGTGGAGAGAGGCAACGAGGCGGGAACGAGATTGCCTATGTTTCCTCAGATTTCTCGTCAGCCACCTGCTCGCCTGACAAACGAGCTGGATTTGAAACTCGCCCCGCTAATTAACATTAGTGGTGTGTGTGTGGAGGGGGTGCATTTGTGGTTGGTGGGTGGGGTGGGGGTGGTAACAGTTATTACATACAATAATACAGTGGGTTAAACGGTTAAGTTTATTATTATTATTATTATTATTATTATTACACTATTTATGGTAGCGGAACTATTTTACATATAACGTAGTAGTAGTAGTAGTAGTAGTAGTAGTAGTAGTAGTAGTAGTAGTAGTAGTAGTAGTAGTAGTAGTAGTAGTAGTAATAGTAATAGTAGTAGTAGTAGTAGTAGTAGTAGTAGTAGTAGTAGTAGTAGTAGTAGTAGTAGTAGTAGTAGTGTACGCACGCGTTTATTTAGCTCTGCAATTGCTGCCCAAATTTGCTAGTTTCTAGCCCGATTTTGTAGATAAATTTTATACATATATTTCGTATTAGTATTTCCTTTCAAACTTTATGTTTAATTTGTAAATTCTTGTCTTGGTTGGAGCGCATTTTGTGTCTCCATTTGCTAAAGGCACTCCTCTTAGCTGGCGGATTCCGCCATTTAATAGGACACATCTTACAGTGGTCAATGCAATACATTTCTTCCCGCGCCAGTATGCTATTTCTATAGTTCGTTGGCTAGCGCATTATATTTTGGCAAGATCGCTTGAGTGAGTTGATTTTATTCCTTTGTCATTTGTAAGCGCAAGCCTAGTACTTTGATTATATACATTTTTATGGTCAGTTGGCTGTCCCCGGTCAACTCGAACAGACTAATACATATATGACTGTAATATGTTAGTATGCATTAGGAAACCACTTTAATCGGTTAGGTGTTAGTGAACCACTTAGAAAGTGGTTCAAACTAACAAATATACGACTGTACTATCTATTCTTATATTTGTTGGCAGGTGTCATGGTTTCAAAAGGGGACACTATTTATATAGTGTTTAGCTCTTTCCGTGACGTCTTGGTATTATATATTTGCATTACCCCTTATATATTGTAGTAGCATGGGTTTCCTCTTTTATTAAAACACCGTTGCAACCTCCTATAAGCGTACCCTGAGTCTTAAAATCACGACAAAGGCTTGGGGTGTTTCGGCAATTGAGGTGTATCATGGGTTGAAGGATGTAGTTGGGGCAGGGACACGGGTCCTTCAAGGTCTCATTAACGTTTCAAAATATGTATGGAATGTCACCGTAGTTAATGAAAGTGTGAAGGAAAAGTTGGTCGACGAGGTCCTTGTCGTGAAGGGTGAGGTGTGTAATGTGGAGGAAATAGATTCTGATTGTCCATTAGTCAAGATGAAGGTTCCATGAGAGATCCCAGATGAACGGGTTATCAATGAATTGATCAAGTATGGCAAAGTGGACAAAGTAGAGCACAAGACCTATCCATTTGATCGAACCTTAGAAAATGGCATTAGGAGAATTTGGTTCGAAAAGGTAGAACAACCTCTCCCAAGTAAGGTCACGATAGATGGTCGATTTATCTTGCCATTATGGTACAGGGGGCAAATCAAAGAATGTAGAATCTGCTTAAGCACAGAACATCTTGCAACAGATTGCCCTAACAAAAACAAATGTCTAGTTTGTGGATCATCTGATCATTTTAAGTGGCGATGCCTGCAGAACAAATATGTCAAAAAGGGTGCTGATAAAAGTGCAGAGCAAGTTGTCTCTAAAGAGAATGTCATAGAACCGGTAGCTGCTGAGATTGTGGCTGAAATCCATGTTAATTGGAAGCACGTTGCTAAAGAAAATGTTATCGAACCAGTAGTTGCTGAGATTGTAGCTGAAGTCCATGTTAATGAGAAGCTAGAAAAAACTAACAATCCAATCGCTGTAGTTGCAGGCGATGAAATAGAGGTTCTAGATGAGGGGCTAAGTCTTACTCCAGCAACACTAGTCAATCCAAGTCTGATGTCAGAGAGGCTAATTCCACACAAGTTGAAAATGATGATCAATACCCTCTGGAAGAGAGTTTTAATTTAGGACAAGTAAAATTCAGGTCACAAGATACTGAAACTAACGTTGATTTTCCACTGAGTACACTCAATCTAGACGATTTAAAAAATATAGAGAAAGTAATTGGTGTCTCGGATCGATTGAGTGGAACAAAGCGACAGAAAAATGGAGATAGTTCTGAATCAGAAATAGAGGAAAGTGATATAGAAGACGATAATATGTCAGTCGCTGAATCCGATATATCCATTCAAACACATAGTTCTAAATCACCTGATGAAATGGTCATGTACAGGTCAGAGGCAGGGGAGGTATTAGTTCCATATGTGACGGCAAAAGGGGTTAAATATAGGCATCTGCGTCATGATTCAGATATATTAAAATATAAGCATTTGGAAAAGGTTGAGCTAAGTAGTGCAGCGTTTGCACGTAACATAGGTAAATGGTCTAAGAGAGGGTCGAAAAAACCAAAATCTGGTTAGCTCAATAATGGCGGTTATACACATCATCTTCTTACTTTTTATGCTAATTTGCACACTCAATTGTAGAGGCTTAAATAGTTACATAAAGCAACGGCACTTACTAGAAACACTGAAAAATGAGTAGATTGACATTGCTTTGATACAGGAAACAAAAATTCAGAAGTCAGAATCATACGATAATTTAAAAATGATTTCTGGATCCAGAATATTCTATTCGTTATCTGAAGATAATAGTGCCGGAGTAGCAATTGTTATACTTCCTCGTTGGCCAGCCTGTGTAAACATAATCTCTTCAGTATCAGGTGCAAATGGTCGCTGGGTGAGAGTCACGCAAGACATACAACAAACACGTTTCACGTTGCTGTGTATATATGCACCTGCATCTCATCAACTACGTCCTAATTTTTTTAATGAGATGTCTACAACAGCACTAGATAACATCACTGAAAACTTAGTAATGGGTGGTGATTTTAATTGTGTCGTAGACAAAGAAAATGACAGAAATGCAACTTCAACTTATACTGATACATCACATAGACTCTTAAAAGAAATATGTGATAATGAAAATTTAGTTGACACCTATAGAATGTCAAAACCTCACGGTAAAGATCTTACATGTTTTTCGGCAGATGGTAAAGTTGGTTCAAGGATCGACAGAATTTATGTGAATAGTTTGTTGACAGGGTACTGGAGAGATGTTAATATTAAGCCAGTCGCATTCTCAGATCATAACATGGTTTGTGTAACCTTTGCCAATGCTGATTGGGTAACAAAAGGGGTTGGGTTTGGGAAATTAAACACAACACTGTTGGGAGAAGAATTTTATAAGAATAATATAGAGTTGTTGGCAACATTGGATTAATAGGAAAGCATCATATACGAGCACATTGCAATGGTCGGAGGATGTAAAACTGGATTTAAAGTATGTTTCCCGAAAGTATGCTATTAGAAAAGCACAGGAAATATGCAAACGCAAGAAAACACTTCATCGATCACTGATGAAAATTAATGCTAATGTAAATAATGGTGAAGATAATTGTTATGAATTACTGGTTAAAATTAAAAGTAAAATAAGAGATATAGAACAATATGAGTTTGCGGGTGTAAAAATTAGAGCAAAAGCCCAGATGTACGCAGAAGGGGAAAAGCCAACCCGATATTTTTGCACATTAGAAAAAGCACGGGCAATAGATAAGGTGATGTGCTCATTAAACATGCCGGATGGTTCAACCGTCTTTACCAACAATGAAATGAGTACTATTGTATGCAATTACTATGAGTCATTGTACAAGTCAGGGGGAATTGATAAAGATGCAAAATTGGATTTGTTAGCAAATATAGACAAAAAGGTGTCAGACACAGGTAGTGAATTTTGTGATCAACCCTTAACACTAGAAGATTTAACTAAATCCCTTAAAGGTATGAAACTAGAAAAATCACCGGGGTGTGATGGCATTCCAGTTGAATTTTACCAAACGTTTTGGCACCTTGTAGGTCCAATAATGGAAGAATTATCCACTGAAATTTTTGAGAAAGGCCATTTACCACCAACTATGGCTAGGGCATACGTAAGGCTAATATATAAATGAAATGACAGACGTCTAATTCAGAATTACAGACCAATTTCTCTACTATGTGTAGACTACAAAATAATATCCAGAGCTCTAAAATTGAAACTAGGTAGTGTTTTAGGAGAAATCATTGGAACAGAGCAGACATGTGCTGTACATAGGAGGACAATTTTAACCAATACCATGTTAATAAGAGACCTTATACAATTGGTTGAGAAGGATAGCATCCCTTCAGCTGTGATTGCCTTGGACAAAGAAAAGGCATTTGAACCGTGTGGAATGGGATTTTCTTTTTAATTCTTTGCAATCGTTTGGGTTAGGCTCAAACTTTATTAAATGGGTTAAGATTTTATATACGGATATCAAGAGTAGCTATTTAGTGAACAATCAATTATCCAGAGAAATTGTCTTAGAACATGGTGTTAAACAGGTGTGTTCCCTATCGCCATTATTATTTGTTATTGTGATGGAATCCCTTGGCATAGCATTGGGGCAAAATAATAACTTTCAAGGCATATGTATTCGTGGCATAGAAAGACCACTTAAGCTGTCACAATATGATAATGACACAACTGTGTTTGCTAGTTCAAACACTGAATTTGCAATTTCAAACCACGTACTAGAAAAGTTCCAAAATGTATCTGATTTGAAAATCAATAAAGTAAAATCCAAAGGATTATTTTTGGGGCCATGGAAAGAGCGGAATGACCAGCCACTTGAAATCAATTGGTCTAATGATACCATTAAGATTTTAGGCATCTATTTTAGCATGAAACCAAATACAAAACAAAATTGGAATGAACGAGTATCTAAGCTTAAGAGAATATTAGCAAATTGGAAGCGTCGTCGTCTTTCAGTTTTTGGTAGAGTATTTGTTGTATGGTATACAGATTCTGTTGTACACATGCCAAAACATGTAGACAAGGAGGTTAATGGGTTGATATTGTCATTCATATGGGAAGAAAAGAATCATTTAGTTTCCCATCGTGTTCTCAATAATGCTAAGATAGATGGCGGACTTGATTTAATTGATATTAAACTGAAATGTGTTTCTTTAGGGTTAAAACTTTTGAATGATCTTATTACATCAGATGAGACGTGGGCATGTGTTTCACGAGCTCTCATGGAGAGAATTGTAGAACCATTTCTGGCGGAGCATGTTTTTACCTCAAAGAAGCCACCTCCGAATAGCCAAATGATACCAGATGTGTTTAAAGATCAAGTTAAGGAGGTAGAAATAATTGACAGATACATGCCTCCACCTACGTGCTGTAAGGAAGTACTAGAACAGCAATTGTGTGGCAATAGTAATATATGTTATAACAATGCCGTACTTTATCTACCGTCCTTTGGAAAACATGGCATTCAACATTTATCTGATATGATACACCCTCAAACACGTAGATGGATTTCAATGCAAGAAGTAGCTAGAAAAACACATATGAGGCATATAGATGTCCAGCGGTTGCTAAATAAAATAAAACATGCTGTAACAATTGAATGGTTTCGTCTGCCAAATGTAAACAATAATAGTTTGACTCCACAACCTGCATTAGTTCTTGATGATGAGATGTTAAAATACAAGATGAGATCCAAGGAATGGTACCGCATTATAAGACGAAAACAAGTAACACCTCCCATAGCAATTAGGAGATGGGATGACTCAAGCTATAAACCATCCAGTTGGAAAAATGTATGGAAAATCTTACATTCTCCATACATACCAAATATGGCTCGTGATTTATTGTGGCGATTACAACATCGACGGCTATGGGTGGGACACTTGACATACAAGTGCAATATTACGACTTCTGATATGTGTTACTTATGGCAAACAGACGAGGAAACAATCGAGCATTTATTTGCGGAATGTCCAATATTGTCACAATTTTGGGACTATATCAGCCACATCTTGGCACTATTTGGAGTGAAGCCCATTGTTCTAGAAACCCATGTAGTCTTATTTAGAGAATTGGGATCAAGCGGTGTAATTATCATAAAGTCTGAAAGGACTATTTTAATAACAATGCTAACCATAGGTGTTTGGGCCATTTGGAAACATCGGTGTGCACAGACGAAAAATCCATCTATGGGCAATCACAATAGAGCAATAAAGGCAATATTTCGTTCATTGCTGCTGAATCATATTCCTTGCGAATATTTTAGATTAAAGCAGCATGGTAAAGAAAAAGTATTCAAGGACATATGGTGCAAAACAAACTAGTTTGTATTTAAAATATTTTTAATAGAGATGGGAACTGTAAAAATAAATGAGCCCGCACTAGCTTAAATCATTTAATTACTACAGCTGATTTATCTGTGTCTTTTAATTAATCTGTCTCCTGTAATTCATTTTAGTCTGCACTTTGATATTGTTATGTTTAATAATTCATGTTAACAAATCAACAGACTGGGGTAATTTAAGAATCAATCGATAAAGTAAGTTGCCATTGAGTTATAAAATCGTCCTGGGTAATTTTAGAAACTTGCACAGGGTTTTATAGGGTTATTTGTTCCCGGGTAATTTACAAAACCTTACAACAAAGTAAATCAAAAATGTAAACAAGAGCGTCATCTATTTCCATCTATTTTTCTGTAATTTTCCTGCTGACTATATATGTTATGCTACCCAAATGCTACTACGCCCGCTGATCTTTAAAGAATCAGCCCACTGGCGTCAATGATTGACTTATTTGTCATTGATTGACGAGTCACTTTTCATTTGTTGAATAGTTGCACTCGCCACACGGGACTACTACCACACATGGATTGAATGGTAATTTACAAAACCTTACAATAAAGTAAATTGAAAATGTAAACAAGAGCGCCATCTATTTTTCTGTAATTTTTCTGCGACTATATGTATTATACTACCCAAATGCTACTACGCCCGCTGATCTTTAAAGAATCAGCCCACTGGCGTCAATGATTGACTTATTTGTCATTGATTGACGAGTCACTTTTCATTTGTTGAATAGTTGCACTCGCCACACGGGCCAACTACCACACATGGATTGAATGGTAATTTACAAAACCTTACAATAAAGTAAATTGAAAATGTAAACAAGAGCGCCATCTATTTTTCTGTAATTTTTCTGCCGACTATATGTATTATACTACCCAAATGCTACTACGTCCGCTGATCTTTAAAGAATCAGCCCACTGGCGTCAATGATTGGCTTAGTTGTCATTGATTGACGAGGCACTTTTCATTTGTTGGATAGTTGCACTCGCCACACGGGTCTACTACTACACCTGGGTTGAATAGTATTGCCTATACTTTTTAAGCCATATGTATTTATACATTGTATTAATGCTCATCATTTATCTTTTGTTTTGGTGTAATATTAATCAGGCTTACTAGTTCACCAGGGCTTTTTCTGGTGGTTTGCACGCCTTTTTAAAGGAGTTCCTCCGTGAAGTTTGTCCGACTGCGTCAGCGTCGGTTTTTCAAAAAAAAAAAGAAAAAAGAAAAGTAGTAGTAGTAGTAGTAGTAGTAGTAGTAGTAGTAGCAGCAGCAGCAGCAGCAGCAGCAGAAGCGGCAGTAGTAGTAGTAGTAATAGTAGTAGTAGTAGTAGTAGTAGTAGTAGTAGTAGTAGTAGTAGTAGTAGTAGTAGTAGTAGTAGTAGTAGTAGTAGTAGTAGTAGTAGTAGTAGTAGTAGTAGTAGTAGTAGTAGTAGTAGCAGCAGTACTACTAGTAGTAGCAGCAGCAGCAGCAGCAGCAGCAGCAGCAGCAGCAGCAGCAG
>CM067366.1:66527013-66549513 GCA_034401795.1 Chaetoderma sp. LZ-2023a | reverse complement strand
AGAAGGACAGGTATATGACGACAACGCTGAATACCCATAGAATGGCTGACAATGCAATAGTCCGGCGTTCGGTCATGACGTAGGGGTATTGGAATGGAAATGTGAGCGTGCAACAGCGATCAAGAGTGAGAAATAAAATGTTTCCTATTGAGACCATCATGAAACATAGAAAGCCTCCGAATCGCACACCACATGCAAATGCTGTCAACCTGTCCTGGGCATAGAAGACAAAGCAATTAAATGTGAATAGCAGCCCGACAGCAAAATCACTGATTGCCATATTGATGAATAGAATCCGTAGGTTATTTTGTCGCATCCTTGTTTTCCATAGTACGTAAATAGTCATGATATTAAGCGTGACAATAATGACACCGATTGGTGCCTGTAGCCATAGGACCTTTTGATGAAGACCGTCTGAAGAACGGGTAGATGAAGGACCTTCTGAACAGTTACCTGTTGTTAAATTGCATATGCCGAGATTATGGACTTCCATTTTACACAAGCACGAAAGAATCGTATCTACAAATCCGACAGTACTCTCAAATCTACAGAATTGGCTACACGCTGGCCTGTACTTTAATTTCGTAGGTACCAGCTATTATGAGCAATTTTTCAACAGTCTTTTTCTTATATACATTTACTAGACAATCCGATGCTAATTATCACACCAAAAATAGAAAAGAAAATAGCAGTTCTTGCTATTCGAAATTCTTCCAATTCAGCACAGTCTGATTGTAATGCTTGAGTCGTTTTCAGCAGCATAAAATAGAAACGATTAATTGCTTCTAAGCGATGTTCACACATACGGCTACGATTTGTTGTGTGTACCAAGAATTTGAACTGAAACTGACCATAGTTGCCCACAACATTTATACCGGTCGTTGTTATTGTTCTTGGCGTTGAACTTGATCACCGAAGGTGAAAGGGTGAAGAGTGGGGAGGGGGGAGGGGGGAGGGGGTCATTTGAAATATGTCTTACTACTGAATTATCTACGTCCAGCTTTTGTATTTCAGTTGTCGTCTAGAAACTAGCTTACCACTTGCTTAAATAATGTTTCTAAAAGACGTTGTTATCTATCAGCGTCTATGACAACACAACATTTAAAAAACATATTTTGTTGTATCATGGGTACAAAGGGACACCAACATATTTTAGCAGGAATATGAATGGCCAAAGAGGACGCTCAGTTAGGACACACATCATAATACAACTACTTAGCTACGTGTAGAAATAGATTTGATGATTGCAATTAGAAATACGTCGATAATTTGATGGTCAAGTGAACAAACAACACAGCATTATGTTGGTCTGGTGCATTGTCACATTCGTCATTTTGCGTATTTCTGTACTAAGTCACATGTGCACTAAATGCATTGCGTGACAGAAATGCAAATGAGCACGACATGCACATCTGCGCAATGGTGCAGGTCATCTGGAAGGCGAGGTGACCCTGGTTTCAAGACATCTATGCCTCAGCGGGAAATCTGTTTATGTCAGATACCACATTGGCTAATTGAGGAGTTATCTTTGGATTACCAGCACGTATTATCAGTCAGGACTATCGACCATGATCAGCATGGTGTTCGTTTAGAATATGGTGCTGATGGGGCTTGCTGTTGCAGATGATGTGGATGAGAGAAATTGATGCCACAAACAGCAAGAGACAGCAACAGCTTTTGTACCCCTTTTGCTCAGCTCCTACTCAATAGCAAGATAACTATGTAGCGAGTAAATCATTTAAAACTAATTCGACTGGAGCGAGTTGCTGCCGCAGAGAGCACAATAAAGATACGAAATATTTAAATATTATTTAATATATAATAAATTGTGATTAGTTTTATTATTTTACTCTGTGAATTGAAAGTGGGTAGGATATGTACTGAAAGTCGTTGTTTACCAGGCCCCTCCCCCCCCCACTCGGTCTCCACGGAGGCACTGACAGGTGTAGGTTTTCCAACGCACTGGCAATACACTGTGCTATTCCTGTCCATGGAATGCACCGCAACATTACTGTTTTTATCACCATTTCCCCCATTTGGGGGATCGAACCGATATCCCGCAATTCCGCATAGCCTCAACAACCCAGCCATCTTTCCGCTGGATCAGCGCTGCAAGAAAAAATCTGACAACTAGCTGCCTTCAATATTTGTCCTAACCCCGCCCATGGAATGCCACCATTAGTTTACTCTGTTTATCAACATTTCCCCTCTCAGGAATCGAACCACCATCCTCCATTTCCACATAGCATCAGCAACCCAGGCATCTTTCCCTTGGACCACAGCACTAAAACAAATGTTGGAGGAAAATGCAATTATGGGTATGAAAGTAAAATGAATGTAACAGCTAGAAATGTACAGGGCATAGCTTGAAATACATCTTTCAGTTCTATTGGAGAATAGTGGAATTCAATCTGTCAGTCAATTATATAACGTCATAATGAATTTCCTCACATGTAGGTTGACATCGCAATCAACTTACGAATTGTATGTCTTTACTACTTAATAACCATTCTGTTGAATCATTTGAAACTAATTTAACTGGGAGCTGTTGCAGACATAGGCAGCAACAGCACCCAGTCAAATTAGTTTCAAACTATTCAACACCTTACCTGTAGAAATTCCTGGATATTGAGATTCATGGAGTTCAGGCTTCAACCGATCCCAACACGGACAACGCGTCGGCCGAGCTTAGCTAGAGATGGGTGGGCATGGCTAAAACTGGATGCATCCATTGAAGCACAGACACAGCTGTTGAAACACATATGTCAATGATATGTTCTGAAACAATATCATGCTTTGATTATTTGGGTAATATAGTTTCTACAGGAAAGAGATTGCGGACTATTTTTTTGTTCAATTATAAATTCCCTGAAACAAATGGAGCAATGGAAACTGGGCGAAACGCTTCTAAGATGAGAGAAAATCGGCAAACGAACGCATTCTATATAAAACAGCAGGTTTATGATTGTGGTAGATCATTTATCATAATAATAATAATAATATAATAAATGATCTACCACAATCATATACCTGCTGCTGTAAAGTATTTGAAGATGACGCACACAAATTTATGAAACCCCATCAAACAATGACATCCAAGACAAAATAGACATGGTAATCACGAGATCTAAGACATAGCAATTAGTCTTCAATACAAACAAACCCCATGTCTTACATTGTGGTAGTGACAATCCAGGAATCCAACTTTTTATAATGAAAGGTACCTCTCACATAGAGCCATTTATATCGTATATCTTGGTTAAATCACTCATGACTCTCTCAAAAGCGGTATTTCAGAGTCCAGTATTTTTCACAAATCTCGTTTATATGAGAATATCATATTACTAACCAAATCTTATTTTTGTTGCAAATTCCATTATCTAATCGAGTAAAATGTCAGATTAACACATCCAACCAAATGTTAATTACATTTATTTATTTACAAATATATAAATTCAGGTGATGAGTGTTTGCCTCTGCTTCTGCTTGCCAATTAGTCTCCATTATGCTACTGTAGAGAGTGCGCGCGGAAACGTTTATGTTCCATCTCTCTTCTGACGCCTGTTAAAAAATGTAAGACGGTTTTGTAAACCGTGTGGGTTGGACCGGGCAAGTAGCCAGAAGAATGAGAAGAGCACTGAGAAACGTCACGATCTACTGATAGTTGTTGACACGGGTTGATAAGTTGCCAAAATAAATTGACGCATCATCTGAGCAGGTGTTACTGCCAGCTTGCATCGACGTGTAAAAATCTGAAAATACCAGGCTAGGCGCATTTGGCGATTTACCGAACTCAAGTCATCGGTGGTCTCGGCAAGCAGCCCCATGGTGAGGGTATGCGCATGCGTGATCTAGCCAATATATACGATATCGATGCATAGAGCCAATCTACACAGACCTTTCTCGTGATATACGCATAAACAAAATAGTAGTTAAAGTGTAGATTTCGGCTACCAAGAGTAATAGTTATTTTAGGTAAATAAACCTCCTCTACTCGAAAATTGTATTAGTTAATAATATAAATGCGTATTAAAAAAATATAGGCAAATTATCATTAATTTCCGAGGATTGCTGAACAAAAACTGATTTCTGGGAAGCGGGAAATCCTTCGTACTTGTGACGTCACAAATGGAACCGGTGAAAAAAGTAGAAACGCTGTCGTTTCCCGATAGACTACTCGGTCTCAGACGTGACAGACATGTATGGAAATTGGGAATACGATATTTGGATGTTGATTGGGGATAATAAGCGTATAGAATTAAAATATTGATCAATACTGCATCTGAAGCGGAGAATGTTATACACATTTCCGGACGATCGCTTAGCGAGGCGGCTCAAAGGCAATTAGCGGGTACTCGGGTATGGGTGTGTAAGAATCGGTTCCTCACGATGTTTATTTGTTTTTGTGAAAATATTGTTTGTAAACACGCAATTATCAGGTTATAGAAAGTCAAAATGAAGAAATACTGTGTATCGTAGAGCACTAAAAGTCACATTGGACGGAATATACCAATTAATTCGTTTGATAGTCCAACGATTGGAGTACACCTGAAAAGCTGGCTTGTATTGATGAACAGGTGATTGACAAGCCATGACTGAGTCAGTGCAGGACAACGTGGGGAAAGAAATGGAGATATTTTACACTCAGAGGTGTCAATTCGCTTTCAGGTTATAAAGGTATAATCATAAATTTATTATTTACATATTGTAGTTGTTCAAACAATTCGTTTTATTTTATTAATCATATTAGAAGGTAATTAATTGAATTACTAAAACACCCATTTTCATTAATTCCACTCAACCAAACCAATCGTCAACTGTTTAGCATGCTGGAAATAGACATTAGCATGCTGATGGAGGTTTACTTTTGTTCACACACATAAGTGTAATGGATATTTCCAATTTATCCATCCATCATATGACATCATACTCAACTACGTGACGCGTAGTATGACGTCATAATCAATTACAGCCAGCATGACTCAATTTAGTCGATTTAAATGTTTAACAGTCCGACACATTGCATGAATTGTATGTATTTGCTATTTGATAATAGTCACATTAGTTTCAAAATATTCAACAGCTTCCCTGTATAGTTTTCTGGAAATTGATGGTCAAGAAGTGCAGGGATCGATCGATCCCCACACGAGCATTGTAGCTTAGCTAGAGATGAGTGGGGCATAGACTTATCCAAATTTTGTCAGTAATTTTTAGCACACCCATTCTGAAGGGACAAGTGACTAAACGAGTTTATACCATGGTGACCTTTGCCTCTGTCGCCTGCCCATCTATAATTCTTTTTATAAAAATACTTCTGGCCATTAACAACCGATATTAATCAAATTGTGCTTAGATAGCTCTATGATTTTAGGCTTCCCAGAATTTATCCAGAAATTTGATTGGTAAATTTTCCAATGGCCACCTGATGATTTGACATGGACATCTTGGATTTTACTATAATTTTTTTAAATCTTTCAAAACGTATAATTAAATCTTCTTAAAAATGACCCAATTTTAACCAACCTTGGCTGGCATGACCTTAAACCTTATGGAATGTTTTGATACAAACTATTACTTGATTGGTTGATTTTTAAAATGGCTATCTAGGATTTCAAAAATCTTTCAAAACACATTTTTGTCTTAAAGATGACAGTATATTTCAACAAGACCTGTATGTAATTACCTCTAGGTCTAAGATACTACATTATATGACCATGACTTATGGAGAGGCGAATGGTTGCTCTCCTCTTGCCTAAGGTTAATTCTAGGCGAACATCTCATAGATTGCCTATATTGGTTAGTAACGATGATAGAATATAGAGGCGAGTACTAACACTGCTCTAAATTTAAATTCAGGAGAGCAGGTGATTACTCCGCTTCGAAATTCTCCTGGAGAGACACGTATGATTCTTGACATTTATACAGAATCTGGTTGTTAAATCTTTTGTGCTCATTTTGGATTTCTGAAATTAGGAATGAAATTTGGTAAAAAACACTCCTCAGTAATTAATACATTTTACTACTGGGCCGATTTCATTCAAACTTGGCTGCTATAGTGTTAGGCATCCGAATAGAATATACATAAAATTGATTAGTGGATTTATTTCAGCAGCTATCTTGGGTTTCCAGAAATTCCCCAAAAATTGTTTAATCCTTTAATGGTCATATCAGCCAAAACCGGCCTCTGTTATGGTCTTGAGGAATGTCCATTTACAGGCCAAGAGAACACAATTTTGAAAATTTATCACTGGAATAACTGGCTCGAGTATAAAGCCAGTCATTCCAGTGATAAATTTTCAAAAGTTGTATTCTCTTCGCCTGTAAATAGACATTCAATAGGCAGATATTAAAATTTTTGACCAAATTTGACCATTAAAGGGTTAACAGGTTACTCTTACAAATGTCTGGCCACAATGTGTGCTTTTAAAACCAAAAACTATTGCTGGCAACAGTACTCCAGGTGAGCGATACTGAGCTCCAAGCACAAAAGCATAATAATTAGGATATTAATCCGTTATCTCTTACAGACCGGTTTTACCGATTTGTTATAATGTAGGGCAGATTTTGTTGAATATTTTGAAACTAATTTGACTAGGAACTTTTGCCCTCTATGGCAACAACAACTTCCAGTCAAATTATTAGCTTCAAAATATTCACAACATCATTATTGAATAGCTCTTGATATCGAGAGGCTGTAATTAAAAAGGTCAGGTCTTTATCAAAGTAGATACACTGATGTATATTTTAGAAAGAATAATGCTGTAAGCTATTCAAGACAATAACAGCTTAAAAGCAGTATATTTCAAAATATGTCTCAGTTCGAATTCTTGTTCACTTAAAGAGTAGACTTCTGAATGTGCTTCAATATCCTTCATATCGATTCAACAAACTTGGGGAACATGCTTCATACATGTATTTCAACATCTCTCTTTAACTGTCCTTTCTTTTGCAGGTCTGTGATAGTCGTGTTACTCATGTACTGAAGTCTTCTGTAGCAGAGTGTCAGTCTTACCCTGAGAGTGACACTGCCCTTGAGGAAATCTGTGATTTTAGGTAGTATAACCATTTATCTAGAGGACTAGACCCACTTTCTGAGATAACGACGTGTCATGTGCATAACTTTGCTCAGTTGAATATGTGATGGCATAGTGTGTGCTTTAGTAAGAACTGCTGTACTCCCCTGGGAGGATGAGATCTATCGCCATGTCGGACACCCAGTGTGGAGGCTTCCTTCAGTGACACACACCTATTATTGATAACCTACTGTGAACAATATGCAGTATTCACACATGCGGCTACATTTCACTGACTGTCTGCAGATTTGATTTATATGGGACAAAATTCAGTACATATTGTGCTTTAATCACCAGGCGGAATTCTACTGTCTATGACTCTATGTTCTGAGAATATTATCATACATATATTGTTGCGATACAACAGATTTAATAATCTTTCACAATAAAAACATTTATTATTGCTTAAATGGTCAAATTTCGTTATTAGTCATTTGAAATTGTTGAACTTATCATTAATTTCAAAGATGTGTGTCAATCAACGCTACCTCCAGAACAGCCACCATAATATATTATAATTTAAAGAAAATGAAAAGATGAACATCGAAATGTTGTTGATTGGTACCATCATAGAGGAATAAAACTATTAACTCCAGTAAAATACCAGAGACGAATCAGAATAACTTAAAACGATGTTTCTAAACATAAACATTAAACATGTATTTATCTGAATAATCGGAGCAATCATTTTACCCATATTGCAAACAATCAAAGATGTAAGTGGACCTAAGCGCCTATCAGTGGGGTTTAAGTGCCACGCAAATAGTATTCCATTTGTTCATTGATACCTATAACAGAGCTTATTTACTGCTTGCTACTGGTGCAATACAGCTGATTATTTTGAAAACAATCTGACTGGAAGTAGTTGCTAGCAGCAGCAGGGATTCTCAGTCAAAATGTTTTCCAGTTGGCTAGTGTAATTTTCACTGATTGTTTCTATGGTCACAAAATGATGCTAGCGAATAATCTGAGACCATTTTCACTGAAATTCTTTGCTGCATATACCAGTGGCCTGTCAAATTGTTTTCAGAATAGTGTCTGGTATTTTATATCGCTGTAACTAGCAGGTATACTTGTAGATCACTGTTATATAACAAGTACAGTAATAACAGGACCGCTTGTAAAAAGGAACAGAATTAGATTTATCTCTCCTCACGCATCTGAGCATTGGGATGCATATTAAGGTAGTTTAGTTGCTTTAAGTTATTCTGATTCATTGTATCTTCTTTACTGGTGATAGTAGTTACATTACTGTATGGTGTTACCAATCAACACCATTTGGAAGCTCTTTACCGTAACCACATGCATCAAGTGTGGCCAAGATTTATCCATGATGTTTTGTTGTCCATGAGTCTCTTAATTCTTTTGGTTTTATCCATGAAACTCCAGTGTCAGTCTGACAGTCTATAGCTTTTTCAAGGGGGTTAATAGAATATAAGAAAGCTGTTGGATATTCAGCAAATAATTTTACTGGAGGGCAGTGTTAGCATAACCCTTTCATTGACAAATCCCTGAAAAAATAAATTCCTTACAACATAAAACTTATTCTGTTGAATATTTTGAAATTGATTTAACTGGAAGTTGTTGTTTCCTAAGGCAGCAACAGTTTCTAGTCAGATCAATTTCAAAATATTCAAAAGTTTTCCTCTATGGTTGCCTTGAAAATGAGATATGGGGAATTCATCCGTGAAAGGGTTAATACAAACAGGGGTCAGAAAAGGATAGCACAATGAAAGCATGGGCCTTAACAGTACACTCAGGTATTAGTACAGTCATTCTATGTGAAATCATAGCACAATGAAAGCATGGGCCTTCACAGTACACTCAGGTATTAGTACAGTCATTCTATGTGAAATCATAGCACAATGAAAGCATGGGCATTCACAGTAAACTCAGGTATTAGTACAGTCATTCTATGTGAAAGCATAGCACAATGAAAGCACAATGAAAGATTGTTGTTGCACCAACTGTTGAAATTACTATGATTCTTGTGCATGGCTAAATTTCAATAAACTGAGAAGATTCGGAAAATATCAGATCATTATTAACTCGCCTGACCTGAAGGCCCAAGTGAGCCCATGCCAAGGTGTTCGTCCGTCAGTCAAATTGCATGTCCTGGGTCAGCTTATGCAATCATAATTCGGTTGTAATGAATAACCTGGACAAATTTGCACAATATTCATGTCGTTGATACATGTATATTTTTCAATTGGGCCGCTATGACGTTAAAAGTGTCTGTTTTTGAAGCAATGTTGCCAACTGAAAGCTTTTACTGTTTGAGATTTAGCTTTGACCTCAAAATTGGTGCACATATTCGGGACCCCATAGACAAACATTCGGCCAGTAGAACCAGAGTTATTCACAGTGTCCACTCCATTCTCATATTAACCCTTGCTAACCCTTGCGTCTGGCGACGCGGGTAAAAAATCATGACAGTTATGGCCGATTATGAGATAAATGCTGACAAAGTGAGCTTATGCCGTTGTGGTCGTGACTCAGCTGTCTGTCAAATCGCATCTTCTATGACCAATTTCAGGCAAATTTGTCTGGGAGAATCTTATCGTGTTAGCAGGGCTAGATTATAAGACTAACCTGTTAACCCGAGGATAGTAGAATTTCATATGGGCTAATAAAACTGCACCTGCACTAACCTGTCTGGGTTAGTTGCTCTCAAAAGAGGAAATACGAAAAACTATTCTAATGTCATTATGTTGAGTACCCACCAAAGGCAGCAACGGCTTTCCAGACAAACTAATTTCAAAGTATCCAACGGCTTCTCTGTATCAGTGATTGGATTAAAGAAGTGATCAGCTTTGAGCTTAAAAACATTGGGTTAGTGAAGTTTGCTGCGGGATAGTAAAATCAATGATGAACTATCCTGTCTAGGTTAGTAGAACAAATCCTTAAATTCTACCCCTGGGTGTTATGCTCCAGAACATCTCTTCAGAATTCTGATTGATCCATAAATTGATCGGTAAAAATCTTAGATTTTATAAATGATTTACTGGAAATTGTCAAAATGCTTCTCCTTGGTGGATTTCAACAAAATTTGGCTATAAGAACCGTATGGTGCTACGCCTCAGAACTTTGATTAGTCAGTTTTGGGGTGAACATCTTGGATTCTATGAAAAAGTTCCCGGAAATTGTCAAAATGCATCTCCTCAGCCGCTTGGTTGATTTTAACCAAATTTAACTAGATGGACCCTATGGTGGTACGCTCCAGAGGTTCTATTCAGAAATTTGATTGGTAAGATGTCTCATCCTTAACCATTTACCCCTCAAATTCTTCAAAATAAGTATCAATTTTCTCATAGAAAATGTCCATTTGCAGGTCGAGATTATTTTTGAAAATTTATCACTGGAATGACTGGCTTGATTATCGAGCCAGTCATTCTAGCAGTAAATCTACAAAATAGTATTCTACTGGAGTCCTGGTCTGAAAATGGACATCTCTCAGATCTACTGCAGAAGCAATTTTTTGGGTGGCGTGAGTATTATTGGGTTAATCAATTCCCTGTTTTAACCAAATTCGGACAGGAGTACCCCATATTGAGTGCCTGGAATTTTAACTGATCCATTTTCAGGTGAACATCTTATTCTTGAAAATAACATCACATGAAGTGCTTACGGTTCAGGCTGAAACTCCTGATATTTCATCGATAACTAAGGGTGATTAAAGTTTGTTAAAAAAATTGATCAGTGATAAAACATGGCTGTCATGGACCAATCATAATTTACTGTTTGGTGGCCATGTTGGTTCTTTATTGGTTCAATGGAACCTTTCATTCGATCTGATTGTGCGTTATCAGTGTTCACTACAGGTAGGCAACTACTGGGTGCATGAGAAGAGTCACGAAGATTGCTCGTTTAAGTAGTCCATTGTTGAAAACCATGCCACTCCCTTAAATTTGATTTTAAATTATTTGTTTGCTTGATATATTTATCATGTCGATATTTTCAAGGTAACATTCATGATTTATGCCAGGTTTACAATTCTACCAGTGTTCACTAAAAGGAGCTAAACTTATATAAGCCTATAGGCTCAGCTTTAGCCCACTTCCCAGATGTGTTGGCCTTCAAGATTCAAAATTATTATCATAACAGCTAAAAATTTTACATAGGCCTTTATCTTTAAAAAGGAAATAGTGTATGATTTCCAAAAATTTAAAAGCCAAATCATACTTGGGAAATGGGATATCTATAAAGAAATCCATAAGTTTTAAGTTTATGAAAAGTCAGTTATTGACCCATTCACTACTGGTAAGCAACTATCCCATTTAATTACTAAATGCCAATTTATCAATGTTCAAACAGTTTGAACATATTGACAAATTGACATTTAATAACTACATAATATTTTAATGGCAATTTGATATAAATGTGTTGCTGCCGATGATTTTGGCAGATTTCATTTTTACAGAACCTCGAGAAAGTTTATTTCAGATAAAGGGGTTTCCTTCTTTCGTGTTTATTATTGCTCATTAATATGTATGAGCTGAAAGAATGCGGGTTTTATGCAATCATTATCGCGATTCGGCCATTCCTGTGAAGGAATCGTTTAGTGGACTCGATTTACCCGTTTGTTGCTGGAAAGAAGATACGACGAACCTTCGATTCGCGCATTGCTAAATGCTAGCGGAATGGATTGGCGATTGAGCTGTCGCTAAAAATCGTTTAATATTAGAAAATTACATTCTAATATGTACAGAGGTATTTTAGAACACGATTCACAATTGTTTTTTTATATCAGAATCAATAGTACGACGCATTTTTCTAGCGTTGAATGTGAAAATTCATGTATTTTTAACACATGTATGCCTACCACCGAGTCCCCCGAAATCGCTCGGCAAACATTGCCAAAGTTTAATCTGATGGAAATTAATCGAAGGATAAATTATTCACGTGTGTTTCGATATCGTACTACGCATCTTTGTGTCATTTTAACAAAATTAATTGCATAAATATATCTAAATGCAACTCTTCTTGCCAGTCGGACTAAATAACACGTCAACGACTAGAGGGATTTCCCTCGTTCCTTCCACTTGTGACGCGTGTCACGTGGTGCGTTTCACCGGTTTTACGGAACTTGCCGAGTGATATTAGGAAGCAGCAAAAGGCATAATTTTCAACATTTATAATCACGTTCTTCTAGCATACACGTTTAAAAAAAAAAGTGCATGATAACATGTTAATCTAGCATCACTCTATATGTTTTCAAAAGAAAATGCCAGCCATGATCTACACTTTAAGGAAAACGGTAGAGTATGAATAATTAGAGGAACATTTACCAGTATAGACCAATGTACTCTTCTCTTTACGTCCTTAGTGAGACCCACGCTCAAATAATGCAACTCAGCATGAACGCGGATATCTAAAATGATTTGAAAGACAATCGCATCTAATGGAAAACGTCCAGCACCGAGCAACAGATGTAATCCGACAAATTAGAGCCTACAGCTACACAGAGACTCATAAGTTTAAATATAATGTCATTGAGATGCAGATATTCTCAAGTCAAGTATTATTTCTCTAACAGAGTTGTGCCACATTAGAATTCACCGCCAGTTACAGTAACCAAGGTACTACCGAGTGCATCTTAAAAAAAAATTAACTAGACATTTCAAACAGCTGCTTTATGAGTTTGACTAAGTAAAGAACCAGTACTAATAATACACGACTAGCACCATTTCCCGAGGCAATAACAAGCAAATGGTGTATGCCTCCTAAATGTTGATGAATGTAAATATGTTGAAAGTAATTCATGAATCCATTTCCTCACTCAATCATATGACATCATAAGCAACTACGTGAGATGCAGGCTGACGTCATAATCATGCCGTGTTGAATGATTCGATTAAACCCGTCTTTAACGCTGAATAGTCCGACAGTTTGTACGAATTGCATGTTTTTGCTATTTAAAGAAGAAGTACAATGGCATTGAAAGTGGCTTTCATATACAACATGGGCAATACATAATGAAATAAAATATGTTTTGAAAAGATATTATTCCGTTTTATTATATATTCGCGCAAACCGCGCCGACTCTAAAAAAACCCGAAATCCGAACGGCCTAGGCCTGTGACGTAACGTCAGGGGATTCCTGATACGCAGCGAACGAGGTCATCCATTATTGTTGCGCGATCGCTGAATGTAAATAAACAACCGGCATTCAATTTGCATTCATTATGCCTAATCGCTACGTAGTTTATGGATGCAGTAACGCAACCGATAAGAAAAATGGTATTTCAGTACATATTTTCTCAACAGATAAAGTGTTAAAGCGTCAATGGGTGAGGTTTGTTTCAACAAACCGAGCCAATTTCCAAGAACCCAAAGACGGCAGTACGTCTGCCGTAATATGTTCACGACATTTTGCTGCCGATTGCTTTTGCGTCGACCAGACACTGTTGATGCAGTTGAGGATAGATAGTGGATATCAAGTAAAGTAAGCATCCAGAGGGAAAAAACCTATGTACTATTATCCCTCTGTTATAAACCAGATATCACATCAAATTACGCCACGTCACGAATATGCCTACTAATTCAGTCTGGGAAGCTTTCCCAGTAAACTAGGTCAATTGTCTGTAGTGACGTACATCAATTGAATTTTTTCTGTAGTGACGTACATCAATTGAATTCAGGCCGCGTAGTTGTAGGCCTATTGTAAAAGTTGTAAATGAGGTGAGTGGGTGGCAAACATGCATGACATTAGGACTGGATGGCGTACACATTTCGAAATGATCACTGGGTCACGATGAGAATTCACCTTTCCAGAGTACCCACCCATCATATGACGTCATAATGAACTGCGTGATGTATACAATGACATCATAATGAATGACGTCTTGAATGACGTCGATAAGTACGTACGAACGCATATTTGAAGACGGTATTTGCGTTGTTGTACAAATTGTTTGCTTTTACTATTTAATAAATATTCTGTTGAATATTTTGAAACTAATTTGACTGGGTGCTGTTGCTGCCATAGGCAACAACAGCACCCAGTCAAATTAGTTACAAAATATTCAACAGCTTCCCTGTATAGTTTTCAGGAAATTGATAGCTAGGGCATTCGGGGATCGATCAGTCCAAACACGGCGAGGTGTGGGTGGAGCTTAGCTGGTGATGGGCGGGGCATAGCTAAAAAATGGAAAGGTCCATTATGACTTCATGATGGATGGATTGTCTGGGTTCACCTTGGTCAACAGCAAATGATGACGTCATAAACGCAGATCTAATAAAATGATCTAATAAAAGCAAAATAAAATACTCACTTTTTGCTCCTGAAACATATGTATGACATCAGATGTATACATGCCTATAAGTTTGTTGTAAGTCAACAACACATGATGATGCACGAACACACAATTATGACGTAATAACCTCCCATCTCATGTCATAAGTTGTGGCAGCAGCAGGAAACCTTTGCTTTTGCTAGGGGAAATTAAGGGAAATTTGTCCTATGGGTGTGTGAGTGAGGCAAGCTTGATGAAGGCATGTCACCCTCCCAAAATGATGGGGTGGCTGGGTTGGGAGGAAAATTTCAAAATTAGATACTCTTGGAAGCCAATTTCTGCACTCTAATAAAATAACTATATGAACTATTTTCATGGGTGGGCTGATTGGGGTGGGGTGTGTGGACAAAGCATTCTTACTCCACCCACCCCCAAATCACCCCCACCCCACCCCGCCACCCCAACCCTCGATTGGAATTTATGACTCTGAAAACTCTAGGAGTTAATATAGAGAATATGTATGGGGTTGAGGAACACAACTTTGGTGGGTCCGATTGGCCTGCCACAAAAAAGTACAAGCTATTGTAAGAATACATGAGTAGCCTATCAGCAATAAGACTGAAAAAAGATAATGACACGGATATCAAATTTTAGCAACACTATTCACAAAATTTACACCAGCCTTACATTCATTTGTTCCTGACTAGAATTTAACATTAATATTTTTGTGCAGCTAGGTTAGGGTCTCTCTGTAAGGGGTGTGATGGCGGTATTGCCATGCATGAGCAGGGTTTAACATGAAAGCTAACATTGGGGGAGGGGGTGGGGTGGGGAGGAGGGGGGGGGGCAGTGTTCATTCTAGGAGGGGTCATGGGTCATAGTCCTCTGTTATTTTGAAATTACCCAAATTTTTTCCCATTAGGAGTCAAATGTCTCCATATTTTTATGGATATTCACCTGCAAAATAACGCAACTCTTTCAAACTTATATCATCCATGACAAATGAATACTGGGTGTGGGGTTTGGGGGGGGGGGGGGTGTGGGGGTGGGGGGATGTGTGAACTTTATCGAGGCTTATTGCTATTCACTTCCGTGATAGAGTGCGTCTATAAATTGATTTGAGTATCAAGTCTAATAATTCTGTTTCCTCTATTCAGGTGTCCCAGGTTAAAATGTGATGCCATTCCTACCATCAATTTCAAGCAGCTGGAGAAAAAAGACCACTGGAATCTGGAAACAGAAAAGCATTCCACAAAAGGGAAATAAAAAGGGTGAGACTTGATAGAGGAATACAGATGTGCATGTTTTCCACACTGAAATCTCATTATTATTGGCGAAAATTAAAATCACCTATATACCAAGTGCATGAAGCACAATGATATTTGAGTTCAAAGGTCAACATCATTGTTACATTTGTATAAAATACAGATTTCAACAATTAGGTCTTCTACTTATCTGGCCTTTACTCCAGAATTGGTCAAATTATTGGCACTAAATATGGTGGTGATACAGTTATCTCAACCGGTAGGAACAGCACAAAGACATTCACACTTTTGAGGTCAGGGAAAAGCAAAATGACAAAATCTTCGCCAATACCCTATAAGTGTAATGCTGATTGATGTCTTGTTTTGATTTCAGTCGATAATCAGTTGAATATTTGAAACTAATTTGATTGGTTTAAGGATGTCACCAATATATCCACATATATAACACAATATTTCTTACACCATAAAGTAAAAGATGTATTTTTGGTCCTTAAGGTAAGGTCGAGACAGCTTTTCTATGTCATTCAACAAATTGAAACCAGACTAATATCCTAATTTCAAACACTATAATAAGTAATTGACAGTGAGTGTGCTGGTAATTATTTTTGCATGTTTTGAACAATAAATCAGTTTTCAAGATTGCCACCGGTGACTGGCAGCCATATTGGATTTCGGATTATCATACATTTCGATAAGTTTCTTCACCAGACGTAGTCCGTCCACACTATGAAGCAATCCGATAAACGGTAACGAAGTTTTCATCTGAAAACTAATTTTCAAGATGGCCGCCGGTCACTGGTGGCCATCTTGGATTTTGGATCATTGTAGCTTTTGATATGTTTCTTCATCAGATGTAGTCCAACCTCGCTATGAAGTTCCAAAGCGATCCGATAAACGTTTAAGGAGTTATCATCCAGAAACTAATTTTCAAGATGGCCACAGGTGGGTGGCAGCCATCTTGGATTTCGGATCATTGTCGATACAAATAGGTTTCTTCCCCAGACCTAGTCCAACCACCCTATGAAGTTTCAAAGTGATCCAATAAATGCCAACATCATCCGGTTATCATCCCGAACCGACTCTGCCGCCCGTGCACCCGTCGTCTGGAAACCAACTTTCTTTTGTGAGTGTAGGTTATCGTCGCTTTCGATGTTTCTTCCTCAGACCTAGTCCACTCATCCTATAAATGGTAAATGAGTTTTAGATAGTACGGCTGCCAGTTTACATGATTTTGTAGACACATTTATTGTTTATTCTAATTGTTCGCAGATTTTGACCGAGGCAGAAATGCAGCAAAACATCGCACCAGTTCAAAATATCACACCAGTTGCCCCAGAAGGGATTAATACTGCTGCTGCCGATATCTCGGAGCAACAATGTCAGCACCACAATAAGAAACTTCATAAGAAAGTGCCCCATTATCGAAGCAAAAGTATACCTTAGAAATATCCATCAATCAATACCACCTACATATTGAAAGGCCAACTTTCATTATACAGCCTCCTCTTTCATTGTACCAGTGACCATTTTTGGGAATGGTGTATCTATCGATGGCTGAGTTCAGATATGTTATCGAGTTACTCCGATGATAGGTATCACGTGGTGGCTTTACCTATCTACGCATGCGCGCACTTACTCTCGCTTGAAGCGGGAGTAATCGAGTAGAATTTGTACCACATGATACCATTAACCGATTATATTCTCAGGCATTCGGATATGTAATCGGGGTAAGTCGGGTACCTCAATAACATATCCGAACATTAGCTATGATAGCAACAGTGGTAGTACACCCATTCTCAAAATGCCTATCATGCAGTTTTACTTCAAGTCAATATAAAAGAAAGCTGTGTCTGTCTTAGATACCACCAGTTTCCACAGAAACCCAATGTCGTCAAAATAAATGACAAGGTATGATGCTAAAGGAAAGTTCAGAAATGAATCTAAGAACTTAACCTGACTGACACTCATCTGGAACATTACCATTTGAACCATTTGCATTTAAATAGACATGATGGATAAGTTTTCGGAAAATCCCAGATGGACACCCAAAAAAATTGACCAATCAAAATTCTGAATATAATTTCTAGAGACTACCACAATAGGATCCTTCCAGCCAAAAATGGTTAAAATCTGCAAGGTGGTTTAGGAGGGATGTTCTAAATGATTTCTGCTGCATAATTTTCGGAATATCCAAGATGGTCTCCAATAAATTTAGCAATCAAAATTCTCGCTTGCATGCACACGCACGCACCCATTATAATTTCAATCACTTGACAAACATAGTTCTAATTATTTCCAGTCGATTCATGCAAATTTGACATCATTTATATTTTATCAGGGATACAATCCTGTCCAGTAAAGCACAGATCAAAAGGGGTACAGGTTGATGAAGCCTCCATAGCCAATGGTGTGTCCACCTTACCCGCACCTGTATTCACACACAATGTGGATGATGATTAGCTGGAGTCTGAACCCCAATCTCCAGTACCAGATGACATACAGGATGACCCAGACTGGCTTCCTCAGACACTGATTGATAATGATGATATTGAAATGTAAGTAAGACATACTATAAGTCCATAACTGTAGGATATGGATGCCATTCCAGTAGATTAAAACAAGAGCCCCAATGGGCCTGTATCGCACAACTGGAATTATTGGTTATTGGCACATCTTAACAAAGCGAGATGACCACTGAAAAATGTACCAATCTGATTTCTCTGAAAGGTTTAGCCAAGTTTTATTAAAATTGTTCCAGTGGTTAATATGTAGTCTTTTATGTATTTGATTTTGTCAGAAATTTTCAGAAAATCCAAGATCGCCACCAAACACACACGCTAAATTTTGACTGAAAAAAGACGGCCATGTTTTTTATGTATCAACTTTCCATGGACAAACTTTGGCACAGGGCACATTCCTTATTGTTGAATTGTATAAGTGAGCTAATAAAAGCAAAACAGGTTATATAGATATATGTATCGTGATATATTTATTACTAATAAAATTAATCACGAAGATGATATATTGTAGAAAACAGTACACTTGAATTGATGTCATCTATAAAATCTTACATATATATACAGCGACAAATTGATCAAATTGTATGGAAAGTTATGTGAGTGATAACCATCCTTCTAAAACAAGAAATCCGCATCTTCTGTTTGTCACAGTGGCATGGCCATTTGACCTTGTGACCTCCATGTTATTATGCTGCTTCCAAACATTATAGGTCACCACGTTATTAATTTTAGTCCCAATAGGATTAACCAATCATGAAATATAAATGATTTGCTGAATGGAACTTACAGTTGAAAAGCAGAGGCAAAATAGCAATAATAGAATGGCCTTGACCGTTGACCTCCATTTCACCATCCTGCATCCTCTTGGTATAAACAACCATGTACCCAAGCTGTGTTCCATTAGGGTTAAGCAATCCCGAAATATAACATGATAAGATCTGTTAAGCCTCAAAACTGAACATTGAAAAATAACAAAGCTGTGTAGAGGTCAGAATGACCTTGGCCTTCGATGTTGTGACATCAGTATCAACATCCTGCTTCCTAACATTATAGGTAAAAGGTATCCAGGTTTATTTCCAATATGATTAACCAATCCTGAAATATAAGCCGAGAAGTTTTGCTAAATGCAAAAACTTAAAATTAAAAAACCAGAGTTTTGTATCAAGGTCACAGTGACCGTGACCTTTGACTTTGTGACCTCGGTATCAGCCTGTTGCTTCCAAAACATTATAGGTAACAATGTATCCAAGTTTAGTTCCAATAGGAGTAACCAATCCTGAAATATAAGCTGATCAGTTTTGCAAAACGCAAAAACTTAACATTGTTGACACTGTCGTCGGAAAAGTGATACTTAGGTCTCGCTTTCTGCTTCGCGGGCGAGACAAAAATGAAGCCATGTCAATAGATATACAGATTAATACGCATTGCAATTCACAGCTAAGCGATATGCATTGGCATTATGATCCCTTCATCCTGTACATCACAAACCTGTATTAAGACATGACCACAGCCAATGTCTGGAACATGTACATTACAAACCTGTATTAAGACATGACCACAGCCAATGTCTGGAACATGTACATGACAAACCGGTATTAAGACATGACCACAGCCAATGTCTGGAACATGTACATCACAAACCTGTATTAAGACATGACCACATCCAATGTCTGGAACATGTACATCACAAACCTGTATTAAGACATGACCACAACCAATGTCTGGAAATCCTCTTGCATGGCAAGTTCCTTGTGTTAAGATTCTAGTCAAATCAGAGCGCTAGTTTTTTAGATGCAGCTCCGGATTAGTTCATGCATACCAAGTACTCTTGAATCTACAGCCTGGACAAAAATCTGTGATGTTTAGCGAACCGTGAAAAGTGGGTCAGCATATGATGTAAATCTTTCGGGCAGCATAATAAATTTACAATGTATTGTAACACTTTCACCATTAAATTGCCTATATCACATTTGGAAGGCAACCATACAGGAACTGTTGAATAGTTTGAAATTAATTTGACTGGAAACCAAAATTGCTTCCTTAGCCAGCAACAGGGGCTTGCAGCCCATTTCCCCCCAAAATATTCAACTGTCGTATTTCACAAATAATCTACTTTTTCAGGGATTTGTCAGTGAAACGGTCGGTTAACATGCTTACATTTTCAGGGATCTATCAACAGAAAAGCCTGCCCGCAAATTCGCGGTATATGAGTATGCACTTCTGGCGCTATTTACAGTTTGTCATTTGTGTTTTGTGCATGGTGCCTCGGCAAAGATCACCTCTATCACTGGAACAATGATCACTATAACTCAGGAGTCTGTCTCATGTGGAGAGAGTTACCAATGGAAGAGCCAACCAGAAACTTGTTCAATACCAGATGGGAATCTATCATTGTCCGCTGCCATATGCTTTGATGGTGCGTTGCCCAGGAAACTACTGCGTGTTCTGAAATTTTGGGGCTTAGCAGCCATTTCTGCTCAGACCTTCTTCAGACACCAGAAGTTTTACCTGCATACTGCCATCAGACGTGTATGGGACCGACAACAATATTCCCATCTGGTAAATCTCATGGAAAGGGACCACATAAACCTTGCTGGTGATGCCCGCTGCGATTCGATGGGTCACTGTGCCAAATACGGTAGTTAGAGTTTGCATGATACAGAGCAAAACAAGATCATATGTATGGAACTTGTACAGGCATCATTATTCAATGGGTTTTTTTTCCCAATATACAGTCAAACATGTATTACGTGACCACCGAATTGGAGAATCAAAAGAGAATCGTCGACTTCAGAATTTCGATGAAAATCCATTCTCATTAAGATTCACCCATTGTATTTTCACGACAATCCATGTGGATTCGCATGGGAATTCAAGGGTAATTTTGTAAATTAGACACTTGTAAACTTAATCCAACCCAATTAATACTTATTAGCAGACAATTAACCCTTTATTGACCATGGCGATCAAAAGCCAGCTCTGGCAGTGGTCTTGAGGAATGTTCATTTGTAGGCCAAGAGGACTAATTTTGAAATTTTATCACTGGAATTACTGGGTTGGTAATCGAGCCAGTCATTCCAGTGGTAGATTTTCAAAAATAGTCTTCTCTTGGCCAACAAATGGGCTTTCACTGAGCCAAAATTTCAAACTTCTGAAGAATCCTGACCATTAAGGTGTCAAAATTTATATTGTCAATAACAACAAATAACATGTAATTCAAAACAGATTCTTTGGATTCTCCTAGAGTTGGATAGTGAAAATCCATTTGGTCTCTTACTACAGGTTGTCTTTTATAGTGTTAGACTACAAATATTAACGAGAGATCCATTCATTCATTCAGCTTACAGATGTACTATTTTCATACATGTATGAAAATTGGATCCATTCGAAGAGATATCCACTATGCATGTATCTATTTCAAAGTAACCACACAGGAAAAACCTTGAATATTTTGAAATTAATATGCCTGGAAGGCAATATGCAGCAGCGGATTTCAGCCTGGTTATTTTGAAAACATTCAACTGACAATTCTTACATCCAACACACAAGAAGTATAAGTCAGCCTGTCAGTAAAATTTCAAACATTTTTGGAGGTCGTCGATGTCACATAGCGCGCTTACAATTGTTTGTGATCGCATCATTATAACGGTTAAGTAGTGATGATTTACAGCCAAATTAAACTACGGGCACGCAAAAACAATGTTTATCAAAGAGTCATTAATATCCACGTTTACTGATACATGAATGGAAGCAAATTTATGAGAAAGTATAGCACTTTAACCCTTTAACCCACAAATTTATTCAAGAAAATCTAAATTTTCTCATAAATGTCCATTTGCAACCAAGCAGACTATTTTTGAAAATTTCTCAATGGAATCACTGGCTCGTTTATCGAAGCAGTCATTCCAGTGATAAATCTTCAAAAGTAGTCGTCTTTTGGTCTGCAAATGGGCATTTCACAAGACGGCTGCAGAAGCCGTTTTTGGCCACCTTGAATGTGAAAGGGTTAAGAAGTGTTTTGTCTCACCATAGATAGACACTGCACAGTTTAGTTTTTCCATTACCAAGAGACCCAAGGGCCTGTGACGCTCACCTAGACCATTAACATTTGATACATTTGCATTTAAATAGACATGACGGATAATAATTTCCGCAATCACAAGAGTAACTCACATAACAAATTTGATTGAATTTGATCAAATTACTTCAGAGGAGATAGCCGGATGAACAGACTGAGGATGTTTGTAATATCACGTCCCTTCTTTGGTGTTGGGTTAAGTATTCAACAGCGCATTAATCACATTTCTACCATTGTAACACATTTCAGAGTACTGAAGTGAAGTCTAGCTACCACATGGAGCTTGAAGGATTGCGCAGATCTCTAGAAAATGAACATCGTCGTGTCGTG
>CM067366.1:66479520-66526513 GCA_034401795.1 Chaetoderma sp. LZ-2023a | reverse complement strand
CTTCCAAACATTATAGGTCACCACGTTATTAATTTTAGTCCCAATAGGATTAACCAATCATGAAATATAAATGATTTGCTGAATGGAACTTACAGTTGAAAAGCAGAGGCAAAATAGCAATAATAGAATGGCCTTGACCGTTGACCTCCATTTCACCATCCTGCATCCTCTTGGTATAAACAACCATGTACCCAAGCTGTGTTCCATTAGGGTTAAGCAATCCCGAAATATAACATGATAAGATTTGTTAAGCCTCAAAACTGAACATTGAAAAATAACAAAGCTGTGTAGAGGTCAGAATGACCTTGGCCTTCGGTGTTGTGACATCAGTATCAACATCCTGCTTCCTAACATTATAGGTAAAAGGTATCCAGGTTTATTTCCAATATGATTAACCAATCCTGAAATATAAGCCGAGAAGTTTTGCTAAATGCAAAAACTTAAAATTAAAAAACCAGAGTTTTGTATCAAGGTCACAGTGACCGTGACCTTTGACTTTGTGACCTCGGTATCAGCCTGTTGCTTCCAAAACATTATAGGTAACAATGTATCCAAGTTTAGTTCCAATAGGAGTAACCAATCCTGAAATATAAGCTGATCAGTTTTACAAAACGCAAAAACTTAACATTGTTGACACTGTCGTCGGAAAAGTGATACTTAGGTCTCGCTTTCTGCTTCGCGGGCGAGACAAAAATGAAGCCATGTCAATAGATATACAGATTAATACGCATTGCAATTCACAGCTAAACGATATGGGCATGGCCAATAACTGCATTGGCATTATGATCCCTTCATCCTGTACATCACAAACCTGTATTAAGACATGACCACAGCCAATGTCTGGAACATGTACATTACAAACCTGTATTAAGACATGACCACAGCCAATGTCTGGAACATGTACATGACAAACCGGTATTAAGACATGCCCACAGCCAATGTCTGGAACATGTACATTACAAACCTGTATTAGGACATGACCACAGCCAATGTCTGGAACATGTACATTACAAACCTGTATTAGGACATGACCACAGCCAATGTCTGGAACATGTACATTACAAACCTGTATTAGGACATGACCACAGCCAATGTCTGGAACATGTACATCACAAACCTGTATTAAGACATGACCACAGCCAATGTCTGGAACATGTACATCGCAAACATGTATTAAGACATGACCACAGCCAATGTCTGGAACATGTACATCACAAACCTGTATTAAGACATGACCACAACCAATGTCTGGAAATCCTCTTGCATGGCAAGTTCCTTGTGTTAAGATTCTAGTCAAATCAGAGCGCTAGTATTTTAGATGCAGCTCCGGATTAGTTCATGCATACCAAATACTCTTGAATCTACAGCCTGGACAAAAATCTGTGATGTTTAGCGAACCGTGAAAAGTGGGTCAGCATATGATGTAAATCTTTCGGGCAGCATAATAAATTTACAATGTATTGTAACACTTTCACCAATAAATTGCCTATATCACATTTGGAAGGCAACCATACAGGAACTGTTGAATAGTTTGAAATTAATTTGACAGGAAACCAAAATTGCTTCCTTAGCCAGCAACAGGGGCTTGCAGCCCATTTCCCCACAAAATATTCAACTGTCGTATTTCACAAATAATCTACTATTTCAGGGATTTGTCAGTGAAACGGTCGGTTAACATGCTTACATTTTCAGGGATCTATCAACAGAAAAGCCTGCCCACAAATTCGCGGTATATGAGTCTGCACTTCTGGTGCTATTTACAGTTTGTAATTTGTGTTTTGTGCATGGTGCCTCGGCAAAGATCACCTCTATCACTGGAACAATGATCACTATAACTCAGGAGTCTGTCTCATGTGGAGAGAGTTACCAATGGAAGAGCCAACCAGAAACTTGTTCAATACCAGATGGGAATCTATCATTGTCCGCTGCCATATGCTTTGATGGTGCGTTGCCCAGGAAGCTACTGCGTGTTCTGAAATTTTGGGGCTTAGCAGCCATTTCTGCTCGACCTTCTTCAGACACCAGAAGTTTTACCTGCATACTGCCATCAGACGTGTATGGGACCGACAACAATATTCCCTTCTGGTAAATCTCATGGAAAGGGACTACATAAACCTTGCTGGTGATGCCCGCTGCGATTCGATGGGTCACTGTGCCAAATACGGTAGTTAGAGTTTGCATGATACAGAGCAAAACAAGATCATATGTATGGAACTTGTACAGGCATCATTATTCAATGGTTTTTCTTTCCAATATACAGTCAAACATGTATTACGTGACCACCGAATTGGAGAATCAAAAGAGAATCGTCGACTTCAGAATTTCGATGAAAATCCATTCTCATTATGATTCACCCATTGTATTTTCACGACATTCCATCTGGATTCGCATGGGAATTCAAGGGTAATTTTGTAAATTAGACACTTGTAAACTTAATCCAATCCAATTAATACTTATTAGCAGACAATTAACCCTTTATTGACCATGGCGATCAAAAGCCAGCTCTGGCAGTGGTCTTGAGGAATGTTCATTTGTAGGCCAAGAGGACTAATTTTGAAATGTTATCACTGGAATTACTGGGTTGGTAATCGAGCCAGTCATTCCAGTGGTAGATTTTCAAAAATAGTCTTCTCTTGGCCAACAAATGGGCTTTCACTGAGCCAAAATTTCAAACTTCTGAAGAATCCTGACCATTAAGGTGTCAAAATTTATATTGTCAATAACAACAAATAACATGTAATTCAAAACAGATTCTTTGGATTCTCCTAGAGTTGGATAGTGAAAATCCATTTGGTCTCTTACTACAGGTTGTCTTTTATAGTGTTAGACTACAAATATTAACGAGAGATCCATTCATTCATTCAGCTTACAGATGTACTATTTTCATACATGTATGAAAATTGGATCCATTCGAAGAGATATCCACTATGCATGTATCTATTTCAAGGTAACCATACAGGAAAAACCATGAATATTTTGAAATTAATATGCCTGGAAGGCAATATGCAGCAGCGGATTTCAGCCTGGTTATTTTGAAAACATTCAACAGACAATTCTTACTTCAAACACACAAGAAGTATAAGTCAGCCTGTCAGTAAAATTTCAAACATTTTTGGCAGTCGTCGATGTCACATAGCGCGCTCACAATTGTTTGTGATCGTATCATTGGAAAGGTTAAGTAGCGATGATTTACAGCCAAATTAAACTACGGGCACGCGAAAACAATGTTTATCACAGTTCATTAATATCCACGTTTACTGATACATGAATGGAAGCAAATTTATGAGAAAGTATAGCACTTTAACCCCTTAACCCGCAAATTTATTCAAGAAAATTTAAATTTTCTCATAAATGTCCATTTGCAACCAAGCAGACTATTTTTGAAAATTTCTCAGTGGAATCACTGGCTCGGTTATCGAAGCAGTCATTCCAGTGATAAATCTTCAAAAGTAGTCTTCTTTTGGTCTGCAAATGGGCATTTCACAAGACGGCTGCAGAAGCCGTTTTTGGCCACCTTGAATGTGAATGGGTTAAGAAGTGTTTTGTCTCACCATAGATAGACACCGCACAGTTGAGTTTTTCCATTAACAAGAGACCCAAGGGCCTGTGACGCTCACCTGGACAATTAACATTTGATACATTTGCATTTAAATAAACATGACGGATAATAATTTCCGCAATCACAAGAGTAACTCACATAACAAATTTGATTGAATTTGATCAAATTACTTCAGAGGAGATAGCCGGATGAACAGACTGAGGATGTTTGTAATATCACGTCCCTTCTTTGGTGTTGGGTTAAGTATTCAACAGCGCATTAATCACATTTCTACCATTGTAACACATTTCAGAGTACTGAAGTGAAGTCTAGCTACCACATGGAGCTTGAAGGATTGCGCAGATCTCTAGAAAATGTGAATCGTGTCATTAAAGACAAAGATGTTAAACTAGTAACTAACAGGCGTCCTCAGATTCAAAAGTGGATGAGAGAGAAGCAACCAAATATCAAACACTTCTATGACGTATGGCACATTGCCAAAGATAAGTAGTGCATAATCCGTGGGCAGAGATTATTTTGTCAATTACATGTACCTTGATCCTAAGGTTTCAACAACAACCCTTCCACCGATGAATTCCCCATCTCATGTTAAAAACAACCATACAAGAAAGGTATTAGGCAGCAATGGCTTCCAGTTAAGTTAATTTCAAAACATTCAACGCAATAAATTGTATATATCGGAAGACATACCCCTGTTTAAGACTATGTGCTCGGCCTCAACGTGGCGCAGGGGTGTAACCCACTGGTTGCCAATCTAAACATTTGGAGGGGCTAACCAGAGCATTATGCACAACGCTAATGAAATGACACTTGCGATCTTGGCGATCGAATCAACCGAAATGGTGCTCGCCCTGTGAGGATCCGCCAGGCAGGTGCAGCGCCGGGCTCCACACCTCGAAGGAGCCCACCCTCAGCTACTGGAGGTCCCATCAACTCGTCTTGGGAAGGCAGGGGACGAGGATGGAGAGCTACTGGCCAACCGAAAGAGAAGACCAAACCCAAAGAGAACCCCAGTATCAACATCATGCACTGGAACGCCGAAGGGGTTACCAACAAGAAATCAGAGCTCGAACAGTTCCTGTACGAAAACAACATTGATATATACTGCATTCAAGAGTCACACCTGCAAGAAGGAAAACCATTTAAGATCAGAGGTTATCAGATTTTCCGGTGTGATCGAAGAGGAAGAAAGAAAGGCGGGGTGATCACCTTGGTCCAAAACAGCGTGAACGCCAGCCAGATCAAAACCTTTATGGAAGAGGCAGAATATATCAAGATCAAGGTAACAACCAGCAACTCTGTGATTGACATTGTCAATTATTACTGCCCTAATGACAAGAATCTCTCACTTGACACAATCCAGGTCCCGGACTGCCACTTCCTCATTGCGGGAGACTTTAATAGCCAGTCTCAGAGCAGGGGATACAGAACACTTGATAAACGAGGAGAAGACATTGAAGCATGGCAAGATGAAATGCACCTTTTACTTGTCAACGATCCCACAGATCAGCCTACCTTCTACTCGCGCCGGTGGCACTCGACAACAACGCCGGACTTGGCATTTTGTACAGAAGACATTCACAGAAACCTCAGGAGAGTGGTCGGATCGCAGTTAGGAGGAAGTGACCACCGCCCAGTCCTCCTCTCTCTTTCTGGAAGTATTTCGACAAGTTCACCTCAACATCCAAGGTGGAACTACAAAAAGGCAAATTGGAGTCTGTTCGGCATTCGTTCCAATGAACTTACCCAAAATATAGCAGTAGAAGGGAGAAACATCAGCAATGCGGTCAAGGAATTTAATTCAAGTATCCTCAAGGGTGCCAACAAATCGATTCCTCGAGGGTTCAGGAAAAACTACCGCCCCTACTGGACAACAGAACTGCAAGCAGCACATGATAAACTAGACAAGGCCAGAGAAGTTGCAGAGGGTAATCCCTGTCATGAAAACCACTTCACACTACAACAAACTAAAGCCAGGTATCTAAAGACCAAGCTGGAGGCCAAAAGAAGAAGCTGGAGGGAAAAGACGGCAGGGTTTAATTTAGAGAGAGACTCCACAAAGCTATGGAGACTGACTAAAGCACTGAATGATGAGGGTGTCGGGGGAGAGAAGATTACTCTTGAAGAAGATGGACAAACACTGTCAGGAAAGATGGCTGCAGATGCCTTTGCGGAGGCATATGCACAAGAAAGCAACATTTCTATACCACGAATGCGTCAAAAAGAGGTTAGAAAAGAGCAAAAGGAAAGAACAGACACCAACACTCACGATGCAATGAAAGTTGACATTAGTTTAGCAGAACTGAAGAAGTCTATCCGCCAAATGAAGAAGAAGAAATCTCCCGGGCCAGATGGCATTACGAATGAAATGATCCAACACCATGGTAATGCATCTCTCCGCAAGTTGCTAGACATCTCTAATCTCAGTTGGACCAATGGAGAGGTTCCTCAGTGCTGGAAGGAAGCCAGAATGACTCCTATTCTGAAAAAGGGAAGAACAAGACGAAAGTGCTGAGCTACCGCCATATCAGTCTTACAAGCTGCATATGCAAGACCACGGAGCGCATCGTCAACCAGCGGTTGCAGTGGTACCTGGAGTCGGAGAACATTATAGTTTCAGAGCAGGCTGGCTTCAGAAGATACAGGAGCACAGAAGATCAAACAATACCTCTTGCACAGGTCATAGAGGACATTTTTCAAGCCAAGAAGGTGATGCTAGCTGCCTTTATCGATCTGCAGAAGGCATTTGACAAGGTGTGGAAGGATGGCCTCCTCGTGCTGCTCAGGCGCACAGGCATCGGTGACAACATGTTCCGATGGGCCCAAGTCATACCTACACAATCGCAGAGCTAGGGTGCTGGTGGATAGACAATCTGGACAGAATGTATTGCTGAGACAAGGGGTAACACAAGGCGGTTATTTTATCACCAACTCTGTTCATACTCTTCATTAATGACATTGTAGCAGAGCTGCCAAATGGGATCCAAGAAGCCCTCTATGCAGATGACCTCGTACTCTAGTGCACCGAGGAGTACACAACGACTGCCACGTACAGAATGCAGCTCGCCTTGGACAGAATTGCAGCTTGGGCCAATCGCTGGTGCATTACCATCAACAAAGAAAAATCATCAGCCATGCTATTCTCACTGTCCACCAAAACCAAGGTTGGCAATCTGACACTGGACGGTACTCCACTCGAGTATGAGGACCAGCAGACATACCTGGGAGTCACCTATGACAGAAGATTAACATGGAAGGAGCACATCCAGAACGCAGAGGTAAAGGCCAGAAGAAAGCTAAACATCATGAGGAAGCTGGCAGGAACAAAGTGGGTGCCAATGAAAGGATCCTCAAATCCATCTACCTAGGTGCCGTACGACCACACTTTGAGCATGGATCCAGCTCATGGATGACAGCAGCTAAATCTCATCAACAGAACCTCGACAGAGTATAAAACCAGGCACTGCGCATCATCACTGGTGGAATGAGATCAACACCAATAGAAAAAATGGAGCAGACAGCAGGCGTCCCCCCACTTAGTAAAGGAAGTGAATGCAAAGCACTGATCCAAGCTGCAAAGTTCAAATGGTTCAACAACCACCCGATGAAGATCAGGCAAGCACAGCTGTCATCAGGAAGACTTAAAAGATCAAGTTTTGTGAAAGAGACAAAAGCACTTCAAAGGAAACACCAAGAGATGTTGCCAGCACAAATAGAAGACCCAAACCACACCCTTGATCCTCCACCCTGGGAAAGCAAACTAGAGAGCATAGCTATTCGCACCACAGTACCTCATCTCAAACCAAAGATGAACACAGCGATGTGAGCAAGCAGGCCATGACCCTAGCCATGCTGGAAGAAATGTACCCTCAGGAGACATGGATAAGGATCTACACAGATGGATCAGCCAAAGATGCAATTAGGAGCGAAGGTGCCAGACTGCACATACAGTATCAAAACGGACAACATGAGTCAGCTGCAATACCGACAGGCAAACACTGCACAAACTACAGAGCTGAAGTCGAAGCACTGGTCCATGCAGCTAATACCATCAGCAGAACAGCAGACCCTATTGCACAGATTGTCTTTTTATCTGATGCCCGCTCCGTCCTTGAGGCTATCACCAAAGGTAAGCTGCCACAACTTGAAGAAGCACTACAAACCATCAAATGCTTTCGGATAGCATTACAGTGCATCCCCTCACACTGTGGAGTCCAAGGAAATGAGGAAGCAGACAAGATGGCAAAGGTGGGTGCAGAAGAGAATCAGACAGAAAATATGGTTACGCATACAGAGGTGAAGACTATCATCAAGTCACTCTATAGAACACCTCAATCAGAAGATGCCTACCATCATCTCTCGAGGCCAGAGCAAGTGACCATTTTTCGTCTCAGAACTGGACATAACAGACTAAACCAACACATGCACAGGCGGTTCCATCTTACCACATCGCCCGCTTGTCCTTGTGGAGAAGCAGAACAGACCACAGAGCACATACTTCAATGTTGCAGTACGTATCAGCTGCTGAGAGAAGAGATCTGGCCTTTGTCCACCTCTTTTCTTGAAAAGCTGAATGGGCCTGTGGAAGAACTGCAGAAAACCACAGATTTCATCTTGAGAACGGCTCTCCAAGTGTGATACCAGCGATCGAAAAGAAGAAGAAGATTACATCAATTTGACAAATATGCTTCATGTCATAAATTAAAGAATGATTTCTCTCACCGTACATGTGGATTTTGGAGCCCATTTTGGTAATTGGCTGCTGTTTGGTTTTGTATTTTCTAAGCACACACGGGTGTACGCCGTGGTTAGCCATTAGATTTGAAAATTCAACACCACCCCATCGACCAATCCACACACCTACATGTATATGCTAAACGGATTCTGCAGTGGTTTTGAAAAATGTTCACTTGTAGACCAAAACTATTTTTGAAAATGTATCACTGGAATTACTAGATCGATAGCCAAGGCAGTTATTCCAGTGAGAAATTGTCAAAAATAATGTCTTGGTCTACAAGTGGACATTTTCTATGAGAAAGATTAATTTTTTTAAATAAATTTGAGGGAAAATTGGTCAATTCAAGATTTGTGTAAGTTAAATGCCATTAAATTAAATTTTTCCTTGACAAATCTTAACCCCTTCACCAACAAATCCCTGAAAAAGTTAATTCTTTACGACATGACTTATTGTATTGAATAATTTGAAATTAATTTGACTGGAAGTCAAGACGTTGCTGCCTAAGGCAGCAACCTCTCCCAGTCAAATTAATTTCAGAATATTCAAGTTTTCCTGTATGGTTGCCTTAGAAATGAGCTATGGGGAATTAATTTGGTGAAAGGGTTAAGATTCATTTGCAGACCAAGAGAAGACCATATCTGAACATTTACCACCTGATTATATGGCACAGTTATGAAGTCAGCTATGCCAGTGGTACAAATGTAAACCTTCAAACATAGGATTTAGCCTGCAAATATACATTTTTGAAGACCAATGCAATCTTACATGTATTTCACTTGGCATCTAACAACTTCCAATTGAAATGAAAAATGTAGCATACATCTGAAAACCACTAAACTCAAAATCATTCTCATCGCCTGGTGGTTGGAAATGGGCCCTAATGCACGACGCAGCACAGGCTGGAAGTACAACCCTAACATTTCTGCCTAAAAAGAACCAGCACCATCTTACAAGTTGTCGGTAAGAAATATGGCGGTACCTTTTGTGTTCTGGTCCATCATATGCGTCGCTTCCATACTGCTGCCTGTATTGTAGCCATGCCACATCTGTCATCACAGATCGAATAATTATGGCCCGACAATATATGTATCTACCCTAAAACCCATATCATAGCACTTACTTTGAGACACAACTGTCACGGAAACTGTTATTGAAAAACAAATTTTCCGAATATGCAAATCAATTGTAAACTAAGAAATGTGGCGTGGTAGATCTGTATTAATTTGTATATAAAGGGCAATAGTCAATACCATGGATTGTATACTTTTCTTACCAGTCTAAGTTCATAAGTCTGGCAGCCCGTTCCTCAATGTCAACGTCGTCTGTTTCATTTTCAATCCGCTGCTCAGCATCGTCTGGAAATGGCTCGAATTGATAGGGTAACACACCAAAATTTGGCAAAACCTCGCTATCGTCAATTTCCGAGTCACTACTTCCTTCAGATATCAGATCGTTGTGATTGTAGTGGCTACTTCCAGATGAATAATCCGAAAAATCTCCGCCGTCCCTCGACACAACGTCAATGTTATTGATGTAATTGTCAGCCATTTTTGCTATCGTCATCCTGAGCGCTCCCTGATGTTACGTCATAGCTCCGTAGCAAAGCGTTCGAGTTTTGTTTTGGGAAGACACGGAAATTGCCACTTTTGATGGAAAAATTTAGATAAATAACAACTACGTCTAAATATATATTATTGCCATATTATTACGTTGGTATATGATGAGTTATTGCCATACACTAACGCGGTATGGCGATTTAGTGTTTTACTTACACTTTAAGAAACTAATTTGACTGGGCGCTGTTGTTGCCATAGGTTTGAATGGTTAAAGCGCCATGCACGCGTTCGTCTATAAACAGTACTTACTCATATTGGCTACATATATTGAAATTTCCTTAAAGTGAAATAGCACAGCCTAATGGACGTTTCCAGTTTTACCTATGCCCGGATCATCTCTAGCTAAACTCCAAACATACTTCGCATGTGTTGGGACCGATCGATCGCTGACCTCCCTGACTATCTATTTCTAGAACACTATACATGTAACTGTTGAATATTTTGAAACTAATTTGACTGGGTGCTGTTGCTGCCTATAGTTTCAAAATATTTAACAGCATGTTTATTAAATAGCAAAGACATACAATACATACAACGTTTCAGCCTATTAAGCGTTTACGACGGACTACATCGAGTCATTCATGCTGTAATTGATTATGGCGTCATGCGACACGTCACGTAGTTGATTATGACGTCATATAATGGATGCATAAACTGGAAACGTCCATTGCAAATATTCCGCATCTGTATCGCGCAGCTGTCACATCTGCGTCTTTCTGGTGTGGTTTCTAGGAGACTATTGAAGGAGACGATGGCATCTTCACACCGGTCTCCAACTTTGTTGAGAGATGAACGGCATCGATGCTGACGGGTTGATATCCGCATACAAAGGCAACGCTGACTACGCCTCACATTTTCGAGCTCGAAACTGTGTTTGACATCTTACGAGAACGCGATCTTTCCATGTGCGTATCATTGCAATGTTTAATGCACGTGGCATAACTACAACATCAACGAGGCAAACTTTGGGTGCAGACCGTGAACATGACCGCATCTATATTGTACGCGTTCAAGAGATTAATGTAGATACCCTTTCAGAGCAGAAAGTTCAGACAGGCCACAAGCCAGTTCCCATAGAGCAAAAAGAGGGCACATAACGGGGCTTGGGTTTTGTAATCGGACAAGAGAACTTTGTACAATGTCCTTGGTTTTGGGTACATGAGTGACCAAAGTGGCCAAATGTAAAGATGGACTGATTGCAGAGCTTGTAGGGGTGTTTCTACAACAGTCGCAGAACACAGTACTTCATCAACATTTTTGCTCTGATTTGCCTCAATTCAGCACGTATAGGTTAACATCATTAGCAACCCTGGCTCTTGATCACACCATGATCTGATGTTTGAGTGCCTTTCGTCCAACGCTCGGGTGTGGGTAACAATTCAGTAACCATTTTCACAAGTTTACTATTATATGATGATAACTCGTTAATCTCCCCGCTCTCCTCGCTAGAATATGAATTATCTCCCCTCTATTGTAGCGTGTGCGACAATGTAATCTTCTTGTCACAAGGAACATTTTAACCGCCACCTGATACCCAGCGTTTTTAACCACATGATGGGTTTGTCAAAGCTCTGTAGCACATAGAGTGTGATAGAAACATCATCTTGCTAACTTGTAAGCACATCGAACATTGCAATGGTGATAGCAATGATACTAACAATCGTGATGGTGATGGCGTGTGTAGATAATTATGACGATGACGAGAAATAGGATAATGATGTCAATAATGCGACTATCTGTAGCAGGGTACCATGCACGAAGGTGTATAATTTAAAGTTCTGCCCATCGGATCCGCAAAGAAGCACATAAGATAGCAAGAAGTAGATGTTGAATGCTGCTGCACCTGATTGGTTCAGTACAAAGGAAACCATTTAGGATGTTTGCCAATTGTTGTCAATATTTTGACAATTTTCTCTAAAACCAGCGGACCTGGATGCAAGCATGTAGAAGGCACGTATGAAAGATTATGGGAATTGTGGGAACCGTTGGATATATCAACTTAAAATTTGAGAAATATGTTTACAGATAAAGATCCATTCATGCCCACCGGGGTACCTTTCACAATACCGTCTATATATTACTAGATCGGTTAGGTACCTCCGGTGAGACATAAACCCAAATTCACCACTCTCATTTTACATACACCGTTCATAAGTGACAAGCATACAAAAATTGTTTGTTACTAAAATCAAGTAAGTAAATTTGTGTGCTAGCACCGTTCTTTCCACATTGGAAATGACGGCTAGACACACCGGGGACACGAACAGCCGGGACGATACGGTAGTGTTCAATGCCTGCACGAGCCCACTGGAACGTGACTGTTCCACCGGCCCTGGAGGCCGGTTTTTGTGGACACCTGAGATGCACGGCGACCCCTCCCCAACCCTGAGGTTGGCTGACTAGCAGCAGCAACAACGGCAAGCGGCGGAGCCGCGCGCGCCCCTGGCGGCTACACAGTTAATGCATTTGGCTAGCTATTTATTTATCATCGTCAGTATGAAGGTGTGTGTATTTGGCATGGCATGCCTGCCAGTATGTCTGCCTGTAAGTGTGTCATTGTGTCGGTATGTTCGAATATAGAAAAATTAGACATGATACGCCACAGATTGAGTATGGGAGTTGGAAGAAGTATTTAATTTTTTGGATCAGTCCATTCATGTGTCTGTCAGTGCATCTTGATAGACATAATGTGTAAATCATATACGCATATTGGTCAAGATATATGGATGGACGGACGAACGAGCGAACAAAGGAAACCACGCATAATACCCAGACTTTATATATACTGAGCCAAACACGATTAGCAACAGTGAAGTTTGGTTTGTTGTATTAAAACTATGCGTCCATTTATAACCAAATTTGCAGGCATGTTTCGTCAATGTAATGCCTCGCAGAGCATGAAGAAATGCAAATCGTTTCTTGCATTTCTCGGCCGCACGCTTACTGCATGTTAAAATGCATTTTTCATGCACTGGCCCATACTGGCGGGTAGCGAAGGCAAAAATTCACCACATTGCAAAAGCAGATAACGAACGTCAATAGAAAACGCGTAAAAGTTTAGCCTACCGAACATGGGCCGCGGCCCAGGGCTACCAGAAAATCAGCGCCATGAAGCAATGGGAAGACTCGCTGCTGGGCAGAGCGTTCGCGCTGTTGCTCCACATTTTAATGTTCACGCCTCAACCATTTCCCGTCTCCGCCAAGGTGAGCAGGAAACTGGACATGTTAATGACCGACCACGATCTGGCAGACCGAGAGCAACAACATCACGAGAAGACCGCTACTTAGTGACGTCATCACGACGTCACAGGTTTGAGACTGCGCCGCGGCTGTCCCGTAATTTGCACACCGCTACCGGCACTACGATGCATGCACAAACTGTGCGAAACAGACTCCATGATGATGGACTGCATGCCCGTCATCCACTTGTTGCTGTTCCGCTTACAGAGCGTCACATCGAGAATCGGTTTGCATGGGCAAGAACTCATCAGCGATGGCGTGCTCAACAATGGAGCCACGTTTTGTTCAGTGATGAGTCGAGGTTTTGTGTGGATGTGGCGGATGGTAGGCAACGGGTTTGGCGACGTTTAGGAGAACGGTATGATGCAGCCAACATCATTCAGCACGACAGATTCGGTGGCGGTAGTGTCACGGTGTGGGCTGGTATCCATGAAAATGGCAAAACAGATCTTATTGTGATTCGCGGAAATTTAACGGCTCAACGTTACTGCGATTGAAGTTGTCGCCCCTGTTGTCATCCCTTTTATGCGGCATCATGCAGACGTTTTGTTCCAGCAAGACAACGCCCGTCCTCATTCAGCTAGGGTCACCACTGATTTCCTTGAGGCTAACAACGTTCCGGTGTTGTACTGGCCAGCGCGATCACCGGACCTGTCTCCTATCAAACACGTGTGGGACATTCTTGGCCATATGGTGCGTGGGAACCATCCACATCTTCACAACGTGCGGGAGCTGGAAGCTGCACTGCTCCAGGAATGGGGTGCGATTCCTCTTCGTGACATCAGGTGCTTAATTCGAAGCATGAGAAAGCGATGTACGGCAGTGGTTAATGCGCGCGGAGGTCACAACCGGTATTGACAGCTCAGTGTCATTATTTTAATTATTTGAATGATGCCGTGTTAAAGGCGCGATGCTAGCATTACAGTAACAAGAGACCGTTGTTTCAAATTGATAAATGACCTATCAATTAAAAAATATATTTGAATCCATTTATTGTTTTTGTTAAATAACATGTATACACTAATATTCTCAGTGTTGCTAAATCTTTTTGGTTCAGTATATTATAAGGCAAGTAAAATGAAAGCAGAAAGAGAGCTAAGTAATTGTGTGCTATGCCTACTTAGGGCTGGTGGCCATACAGGATTTCAGGTCACAATAGACCTTTCCATTTTTAGCTAAACCCTGCTCATCTCCGTCTAGGCTCAACCCACACCCCGCTCATGTTGGGATCGATCTCTGAACTCCCTGACTATCACTTTCCAGAAAAGTATACAGGTAAGCTGTTGAATATTTTGAAACTAATTTCACCGGGTGCTGTTGCTGCCTATAGCAGCAACAGCGCCAGTCAAATTAGTTTCAAAATATTCAACAGCATGTTTATTAAATAGTACAGACATACAATTCGTACAACATGTCGGACTATTAAGAGTTAACGATCGATCCCCGAATGCCCTAACTATCAATTCCCTGAAAACTATACAGGTAAGCTATTGGATATTTTGTAACTAATTTTACTGCGTGCTGTTGCTGGCTATGGCAGCAACAGCACCCAGTCAAATTAGTTTCAAAATATTCAACAGAATATTTATTAAATAGGAATGACATATAATTCGTAAAACAAAACATTGTGCGTCTTCAAATATGCGTTCGTGGCGTACTTATCTATATCATTCATGACGTCATAATGACGCCATTCATTATGATGTCATTCTACAGGTCACGTAGATGGTTATGACGTCATATGATGGATGGATAAAGTGGAAAGGTCCAGTCATGGGAGGTCCTAAGGAGGCAGTTTGGCATGACGTCGATAGGATTCTGCTTGTCTCGGATTTATTCTCGTTACTTTCTACCTTCCTTCCTATATACAGCAGTACTTCTAGTATGCCAAAGGTATGCTTACGTCAGAAACCGGACTGATTAAATCATTCAAATGAACGCCGAAATTCATTTACTAAACGCGAACTCTTGAAAAGCAAGAAAAATCACTCAAGAACGACACCGTAACGGCATGGTATGAGCTGTCGGTAAACGAACGACTTCGTTGACAAAAATTTAATTTAATGACATGTTCGAGCTCACAGCAATTTTAGTCGTCGTCGTCGTCGTCGTCGTCGTCGTCGTCGTCGTTATTATTATTATTATTATTATTATTATTATTATTATTATTATTATTATTATTATTATTATTAAACAGATTTCCAAATGTATTTGTCGTCAGTATTTGGATATTGGACTGGCCCAATTTGGTTGGATAATGCGAGGTGTCCTTTGGACGCTACTTATATAAACGAAAGCAGGCACGCGCAGTTTGAGGCTCATAACTGTGAGCATAGTGAGGGCGTTGGTGGCAGATATGTTGAGCATCTCGCCTTAAATTTATCTATGTTTTATTTTAGGATAATATTTTCTTTTAAGGGGGGTGCGTTTGGCGCAATACTATTTAATAAACATGTGGCACACGTGTACACGTATTTGCCATTCTGCCGCAAAAATGTAGCAATAATATGATATCTATTTAGCCTATTATTAAGTGTAGAGGGTGGGATGTGGTGGGGTTGGAAAAAAAAATTTCTTAACACACCAGACCACACCCACGCCCCTCCGTTGTGTTAACAGCGCCTCTAAATGCTCAAAGTACTACTCACTTTGATTGACCTAATACTAAATATTACATTTTTGAGCTCTGTGAATGTCTATTTGCAGATCAAAAGAGGATTATTTTGTAAAATTATCAATGGAATTTACAAAAATAGCATTCTGATGTCATTCAAATGGATATTTCTTAAGATCACTTGATGCTCAGGCTGGCTTTAACATTAAACAAAAATGTAAATCCTACTTTTGCTTAATCAGGGTCCATTTGCATGCCAAACGAAAACTATTTCCAAACATTCACACTGAAATGACTGGCTATGTTGCATACAGATTGTAGCGCCTTATTACTTGTTAGGATAGCGCTCTCTGATGGCTGGAATTTGTAGAAATGAGACTGAATGTAACTTGCAGCAATATGTAGCAGACCTTGTAGTTGATGCTGAATATCTGCTATCAACAAAAACGACATCAGTACACATGGGTGCAACATATCTGAGTATGTCTAACTGCATACCTTTCCGGTTTTAGTTATGCCCCGCCCGTCACTAGCTAAGCTCCACCGACACCTGGCTCGTGTTGGGATCGATCGATCTCTGAACTACCTTACCATCAATTTCAATAAAAAAAATACACAGGTAAGTTGTTGAATGTTGAATATTTTGATACTAATTTGACTGGGTTCTGTTGCTGCCTAAGGCAGCAACAGCGCCCAGTCAAATTAGCTTCAAAATATTCAACAGCATGTTTATTAAATAGCAAAAAATTACAAAGACATACAACTTATACACTGTGTCGGACTCTGAGATTTGATGACGGTCTATATGGAACCATTTGTGACGTAATGATTGTGACGTCATCATACACGCGCTGAGCTGATTATGACGTCATACGAGGTCAGATGATGGATGGATACTCTGGAAAGGTGAATTGTTCTAGCGGCTCACTGATCTATACCTTGCACATGCCCGTGGAGATAATCCCTCTCTGTCGTACTCCTTGACATTTCTTAATTGGATCTGCGAGCTCGTTTTCCCACAAAAACATTGGGCGTCCGTCTCATTGGATATTTGTGAGAAATAACCACAAGGAGCCTGTTACCACGATGTTATAAACTTTCCTAACAATGTTTCATGGTTGCCTGTGTCAAAAGCCACTTGTACATCCAGAAGAGCTATGTAGATATGTTTATTTCTTGATCTAACATCAAAGAACTGATTCGTGCAAGATCAGAGCGCTTTACATTGGTGATATGGTTTTGAAGCAAAACTAGTTTATTCTGTATACTGTAATTGTTTCTCGGATCTTCTTTCTCAGCATCGATTCTAGTTTTATTATTACTTGGATAATAGTAACACTTCAGTATCTAGTTGCTCGATTTTCATTACCTTTCATTTGTACACTGGAATAATGGTTCCAGTTTTCGCTGAGTGATTGTGGCGTTCATTATTATTATATGAATTTTTAGCACGGTATTTCCTCCAAATTTAATACGCTTTCTGCTGCTAGCACCGCTGGCTAGGGGTGTGCATTTGGAACAATACCACTACACGTGTACACGTTAGTTGTAACGAATATATACACGTATATCTCATTCTGGTGGGAAAATTGTAATAATACTATTTAGCATATTATTAAGTCTAAATGGGTGGAATATTGTGGGGTTGGAAATTAAAAAAACCCGATTTATATGAAAAGCCAGTGTTTATACCAGAACAATATGATACGAGGGTGGTGTATAGTATATTATACATGCATTACTGAGACGTGATCATGCGTGGAAATAAGCACTAATAAGGTAATCCAAATGAAACTAGCACCTGGCACACAGTATGACTTAATAATTACTTAATTAACTTGAATGACACAATCCAATTGAAGGCGTAACATAGAACTCCCTTACAATTCCTTTTCTCCTCCCATATGAGGGGTATAAACAATCTTGACAAAGTAGAATGACTAGCAAATGCCACACTATCATTATTTCCCAAAAGCCAGGATAAGTTACATGTATGTATTCTTACTGTATTCTGTGGCTGTAGTAGTAGAAACATCCTACAGCTGCAATCAGTCCTTCTTCATTTTCGTCCACTGTGTCTTGTCCTCAGCCGTAATTCTTAGCTTCCTCAGGTCCATTCTTGACTTGAGCGTACCTGCTTTCTTGAGGTCACCTTGTAGCACGCTTAGCAGATTTATGCAATGACGTCCTCTCCTGGCTTTGTATTTGCTGGCTCCGAGTAGGCCGAATTCCAAGGCTCTCTGTGCTGGTATCTCCTCTGGCATCCTTAGCACTTGGCCAAACATGGACCATCTTTGCTGGTCGACTTTTACAGACAGCGACGACGTATTACACATCTTGTATAGTGCATTGTTGGAAATTATGCTGTCTGGCCTTCGGTGTCCAGTGATGGTGCGTAGGTGTTTGCAGTGGCAGGAATCGAGTTTGTCTGCAGCTGCCTTTGGAGCTGCCCAGCTCTTACAGTTATACAGCATCAATGATACACAGGTTGCATTGTATAAACGTAGCCTTTTAATCAAGGGCATCTTTGATCTACGAATCCATAGCTTCCAGATAGACTAGAAAGCTATGTTGCCCATGACACAGCGTGCAGCAATGTCAGCAGTACTGCAAAGCAGTGAGCCCAGAATTCTACTTTCCCTCCATGATTCGCCGGCTCGAAGCGGATCGTCATTTTCTTTAGTTTCATACTTTGTAGATAGGTATATGTGGGTGAACTCTGTTTTGGATTCATTCATAAAGAGATTCTCAAGTTTTAGTTTGCTTGTAGCTATTGGGAGAAGTTCGTCAAGGGGTTTCTTTTCCTCATCTATGAAGTCCACATCATCGGCATATTCCATCTCTAGCAGCATACCCAGTATTGACACTAGGGAATTTAGTCTTGTGGAATTTTCCCATATGGATTTCAATGTAGCAGCAAGGTAGCAGGTGAAAAGCACCGTAGATAGACCATCTCCCTGTAGGGAGCCGATTGATGTTTCAAACTCTACAGACTTCACTGACTTGACTCGTACTCTCACCTTGGTGTCTGCAAGCAGTAGTCTCACTAGTCGTAGCTCATGTTCACTGCAACTTGCATGGCGTAGTAAATATAGGACCTTTGGCTCGTGACATGTCAATGCCCATTTTGTGGAAATCTCAGTGTTTGGACATGACTACAGACACAAGCATGCGTTGAGCCCATACGATGTCTGGTCAGCTACGTTCACGTTTGAAACCACTTTGACATGATCCCGTGAAGTCATCGATCTTGTCTCGGATGCGGCATAGAGTAACAGTGGATAGGATTTTCCGTATGCTCTTGAGGAGCACAATGGGCCGCAGAGTGGATGGGGGATTACCCAGAATTATCGAAATTATCCAATAAGTTGCATTGGATATTAGTTAATATATGGATAATGGTGATAATTTAAGGGTTAAAATAATAAGAGTTAAAGTGGAACAAACAATTGTGTCATTGATTACGTCAATACGTGGATCTTGGGGTTGGGGTGGGGTTGGGTGCGGGGGGGGGGGGGCGCAGGTATTAATGGCTGAGAAGGGTTTACATCTTTGCAACAATTGAGTATAGTATTACAAGTTTGAAAATTTGCACATGTACAGAAATTAGCGGTGTCAGATTGGTTTATTTTCACACCGATAAGGTTGCCATGTGTCAGGTTTAATCCCTGACTCATGGCCGGTTACTGAAATTCCATACTGCAGTCGGTGATTAGGAAGACATAAAAATTAGCTAGGCATGATACGGGCCGATACTCCGCTAAGCCGAAACAGACTTTCAGGTAGAATGGCCATGTGTTAGAGTAATCAGCCAGTATGTTGTTATAGATGATACAAAAGCTCGATGACATTAATAGGGAAAACGCAACACGAATTCCCGAAACTACAGCTACAAAACTAAGATAATATATACAATGGGCTACATTTAGGCCAGATTTAATATTACAACGAAAATGAAAATCTGAATTTGGTCCATTTATACGGCAAGAGAAGACTATTCCTTATACATGACCACTGAAACCACTGGCTAGGTTACCGAGCCACTCATTCATGTGGTAAATGTAAAAAGAATAATCTCTTTGCCTGCAAGTGGAAATTCACAGAGAGCATTGCAGTGGCCGCTTTGGTCTGTCCGACCATTATAGGGTTAAGTTGACACAAGAGGGGTAAAGCAATTTGATTACCGACTTTTGCGAAAAAATTCCTATTTGACCCTGGTCCTGGACAAATCAACAAGCAACAGTGATTCACCATTTGATGGTCAAGATTGATTAAGAAATATCAAATTCTGACATTACGGAATGATCATTTGCGGGCAAAGACAAGAAACGTTTTTGAAAATTTACCACTGAAATGACTGGCTCGCTAGGTGAGTCAGCCATTCAAGTGATAAATTTACGAAAGAAATAGTATTCTCCCGATATGCAAATAGACTTTCAATAATGGCATATTCCTCAAGACCACTAGAGATATCATTTGGCCGGTTTGCCATTAAGTTGATCAAAGGCTGGCGGCGACTAGTCTGCTATGAGCTTAGCCAAGTGCCACACGCCACAGCATTCACAGTGGTAATCCTTATTGATAAGATCACGCTTGAGCAGTAATTCACACCTGGGTGGTCTGACAAGGGCTGTCGATTATTCAAAGGAATACCCATGCGCTGGCGTCGACGCTCCGCGCGTATAATTAGTTAACCCTGTTGAATCTCAAAGTTGTTCTAGAAAATTTAAATTTTCTCATAAAGACCAAGAGATGATTACCTTTAAAAATTTACTATAGCAATGACTGTCTCGGTTATCGAGCCAGTCATTCCAGTGGTAAGATTTAAAAACAAAACACGTTCCCTCTTGGTCAACAAATTAACATTTCTCAACACCACTGTAGGAGCTGGTTTTTGGAAGGGATGAGGGTTACTTCGGAAATCAGACATCATTGGCAGATAGAGACCGGGGCAGTAAATGCAGACGATCTATTTGTCAAAAAATATACACATTTTTAAGGCTATCTTACATATTTCACACAAATATGTATATTTTATCAAATTACCCCGTGTACACGTTTACGATTTTGTAACCGCGTACACGTCACATGAACGTGTGCGTGTGCACATTTGCACACGTGCCCAGCCCTACAGCTGTTATATGTTCCTCTTGTGCTGCACACAAATCTTGAATTACTATCTCATCAAATTCGACCTGCCATGTGGTTTTGAACCCCTATGGAAGAACCATGTGTGTTTAATTTGTTGAATTGTATGGTCCTACCAACTAGCATTTCATGACTAGTGTAAGAGATATGCTCTGCCACCAGCGTATCAGTGAGGGCTGCTTTATCTAGCCGCCGGTTTCATATCGGTCTGTAGAATAGCCCATTATCCATAAATCAGGCTGACTTGATTCTTTATAGCTCCTGCTTCCGATGCATGACAGCTGTTATTCTCTGCACTTGATGTAGGACAAGGCGAGTCTTCCTGTGTTCAATGACTCTTGGATTGTTTGCTATTCTAACGGAGCCTGCACTATTCCATTTCCATTTGCAAGATATCCAGATTCCATACTCTGCATGGTGGTTTCTTCTTGGAAGGAGCACTTGAGCAGGGATTTTTACCTTCCTCTCTCATAGTGTGGCAGAATCTAGAATAGATATGGTGTGTATCATTTAGAGACTGACAGCTTAGTTCGTATTTGTTCAGCATTGATGTGAGGTTTTGTTGATACTGCCTGACATTAGGCGACTTTTTCCTGTTTAACTTTGGCATATGGCTTTGCGCGTCCTGACTCCAGGAGGATGCAAAAGAGTATGGTAAGTCTAGTTGAAGGGGATGGTGATCCGAGCTATTACTATTGTGTTGCTGATCATACCTTCTGCACAGACGAATTAGGCAATAGTCGTGCTATGCGCTCCGTTCGAATGTCCGAATGTGGGTCCTGGTGTGAACCATTGAAGATTATATTCTGTGATTAAATCCCCGAGAGCCGGCTTCCTATTAGAGCTTCAACCTGTGGTTAAATCACAGTTTAGGTCGCAAGCAAAAGTGATGTAGTGTGATCCATGGCGTTTCGTGATTATTTCGTACATCTGACCAAGAGTATCTGTGAATTCAGTATCTTTGGCCGTTGCTCCCCTTGATGGCATGCATACTGTAATAAGTAATATAGCTGCTGGAGTGGATTTAATTACGTCTCTTTGTATCCGTGACTTACCATCTTCAATTGATTGGATCCCTGGGTTAAGTTATTTTCTTCAGAGGACAGCAACACCTTCATATCCTATCGGTTTATATGCTGATGTGGCAGGCTCTTTATCGAGCCTTGATTTCCCTTCTGAGATGAAATCATAGTTTAGCTGATTTAATACATTTAGCTGATAGTTGAATTGCCAGTGTTCTTGGAGGCAGATAATGGTATTGATAGAGAGAAGTTGTTTCACATTGGGGCAATTTGTAATGAGGTTTTTGGATCTAAAAGTACACATTGTACGCCCTTCTCTTTGGAGTTGCTATTCACTTTGTAGCAATACTTTGGAGGGGCAGTTTAGCTCCAAAAAATGTGGAATTGTGCACTTTTCATAAAAGTACCAAAGTTGGTGTCAAGTTAGAATATCACTAGACACTCATTTTAAGATTGGGAGGCATCCGAAATACATGCCCGTAACGCGGCCATCTTGGATTTCAAAATGGCCGCCGTTCAAGATACAGTTTCCTCTATGTCTCCAATAGTATACAAGCTAGGAACAAAATTCCATCGGCTATGCCTACATTTTTGGAGTCTAGGAGTCTGATACCAGTTTAAAAATGCTGCGCTGGCCGCCATATTGGATTTCAAGATGGCCGCTGCTCATAATGTATATTATCATATCTTCTAAGCTAAACAAGCTAGAATCCCAGTTCTGGTGGCTAGACCCACATTTTGGGGGTCTAGGGATATCATAGTGTAAAGATAAAAGAGCTGCATTGTCCGCCACTTGGGGTTTCAAGATGGCTGCCATTTGTGATGTAAAAGTGCGCAATTCCACATTAATTTGTAGCTGACGCTGATATTGGCATTGCATTCGCCAAAGCCTGTGAGAAGGACAGTGATAGTGATGCCATTCATCTATCCTGGGCGGCTCAGATTGTACGTAGACATCGATCAATACTCACCATTCTGTTACTTCTAATATACACCAGATTTGATCAGTAACCTGGTGGGAAGGGGCAAGCCATAAATGCTACTTTTGCCCCTTGGAGAAAGATTTAGACTTAAAAACTTGACTAACGGAGACCTAAAAGGACCGTCAAGTTAACGGAACCGAATCACATTCGCGTCACTGCCAGCTCGATGGGTTTTTTTATTATCCTGAATTGCCAAGAAGACTCTGTTCCTGAGTTTCCTCTTGCATTGGTGAATATGATACTGGAGGGGGCCAAGCATCATGGATCGATCAAGAGATTCGGGGGGTTAAGCCGCGCTAACAATGGCACAGCTTCTCAAGTTCAACAGTGTGAAACATGCCCGTAAACAAACAGACATACCAAAGGCTGTTAAACATAGTATTGAACAAGAGACACCTCTTCCAATATATATTGGGCTGAAGATCCATGTTGAGACACGCATGAGAAGACTGATTGATAGGCTTTTCCATCTAGGCCTCAGTATCTCCTACGACCGAGTACTTCAGATATCTGCTGATATGGGCAATGCTGCAAATCAACTCTACAACATGGAAAAGGTTATGTGGCCACCAAACTTGCGACATAATGTATTCACATCCAGTGCTATGGATAATATTAACCTAAACAGAGTTCAAGTGCAGCCACCTTGGAAATTTGAGGGAAAAAGCATCTCGCTGTTTCAACATCCATCTGTGCTGGGTGAAGGAATCGATCGTGGAAAGGTGGTGCTTCCAGTATAAAGAGTGTTGGGCTCCTGCCTCACTACTACACCGACATACCGCCAGTAGCAATGAGTACTAAAGGGTTGACAATACCTGATACAGATTTGACTTTATTGCATGGCAGCGAAGACAGAATACAACGAATACGAATGGTTGAAAAGTGCAAGACAGGTCATCGAAATTTATCAAGACCACATGTCTAGAAAGATCCATGCGCAAGGTCAAGCTGCTACAGAATGCCCAACAACGTCATCAGCAATCTTACACCTCTTCCATGAAAGTGCTGCAACTGTTGCCATGATAAGACACTCCATGGATGTTCTGAATGAGGCAATCCAGCATCTCAATCCAGGGCAGTCACCGGTCATTGCATTTGACCAACCACTGTTTGCTATTGCTAAAGAAATTCAGTGGAAGTGGGCGGAAACATATGAGGAGGATCGATTTGTTATGCTTTTCGGTGGACTACCCATTGAGATGGCAGCTCTAAGTACTGCTGGTGATTGGCTCCAAGGAAGTGGATGGACTGAGGCAAAGGCTGTATATCCTGAAGCACCGTGCCTACGACCACTATACCACAGATGCTACGAATCGAGAGCAGCTCTTCCTACCATTTGACGCGTGGTGTAACGAAAGAGAGGATCAAATCCTATTGTTCAAGTACTGCATACTTTAACTGGAACTAGAAATCTGCATTCTTGTGTTTGTACGCTCCTGCGAGAGGGCAATTTCAACGTGCATTTAGATTCACTGATCCAGCTTGTGATATTTTATTCTTGCTCTCGACCATGCATACTACACAATATTGATCCATATCCACTTGGGAGACATGGCACGGCTTCAGGACAATCATCCAGCGGTAGCAAAGCAGCTTAAGGAAGGCAACTTCACTGTGCGGTAGACCAAACATGCATTCTCATCAATCCCGATTGACCAGGCGCACGAACAGAACAATTCTTGCAATAAAGGGGACGGAGGGGCGGTAGGCCTTACAGACAACCCATCTGCTTTAAGATGATGGATGCTTGCAGGGCCAGAGGGTGCACGGTAGGCAGGGGAATTTGAGAATTCAATACAGTCCATAGAAGATCGAGAAGACACAAGACATCATGTCCAAATACATGGCGTACACAAAAGGTTCGAAAGGACGTGAAGTCTCTTGTGGCAGTCATCGAAGACCTGGGAAATCCTTTTGAGGAGGGGACTACAGATGACGCCATCCAACGCAACAAGTTACCTCTCTTTGGAATCCCATCCACAACTGATGGCACCAGGGCAAGCACCAGGTTACATCCCTAAAGAATGATGTTCAGCTTTTTGCATTGGTCTACATTGGCTGCCAGACACACGGCGAAAATCACCAGCAATTCTTTCTACAAGAAAATCAGCCTCACCCACCATCACTTTCCAAGGATGGTAATCTCCCCTTGATACAATATCTGATATACTCCAGTGCTTGGACGAAGCATCTGAGCCTAAAACAGATGATCCAAAAGTCACAAATGTCATTCCTGATGGTGCAGCAGCTGTCTAAATGCTGAAAGCAGGTGCCGTGAAGTCATTCGAAGAGTATTCGAAACAAGTCTTTATGCCATATATAACATCTCAACATAGTAATGTCACACGTCTGGATCTGGTGTGGAATCGCTATCTTCTCAACACCTTGAAAGGGACTGCTCGAACCAAGCATGGAAAGATAATTCGATGACATGTCGGCAGTTCTGTTGCAATTCCAGGAAACTGGCAAAACCTTCTAGTGGATGCCAACAAGATGGAACTGTTCAGCTTCCTCTCCATGCAGCTTGTTGATGCCTTCAATGAGGAAGGGAAGGATCTAGTTGTAATACTAGATCAGAGGTTCTCACATTGCCTCTGTGTCAGGATGTGTCATTCTCCTCTATGCAGCAGATGCTGTAAAGTGTGGCCACAAAGAGATACTAATCCGTACCATTGATACTGATGTACCCATGCTTGCTGTAATGGTTGCTCAAATGCTCCAAGTGAATGAAACGTGGATAGCTTTCGGAATTGGGTAGAGCTTCCGTTACATTGCAGCGCATAAGATCGCTACCTCTCTCGACTCTGAACGATCCCGTGCACTACGCATGTTCCACGCATTAACTGTGTGCGATACTGTCTCATTATGTGCAGGGCATGGCAAGAGAACAGACTGGGATGTTTGAGACTCATTCCCAGAACTAACCAGTGAACTTCTTAGCGTTTCACACTTACCAAGTGAGATTGGTCTACAATGCATGGCAACTATATAGAAGTTTGTAATCCTTCTCTATGACTGGACGAGCACGTGTACCAACATCGACAAGGCACGAAGCAGATGTTTGCCAGGAAGGGCAAACCACTGGACGCAATCCACCCAACACATGCTGCTCTTGTGCAGCATATAAGGAGAGCAATCTACCAAGGCGGGTTTTGCTGGGGGCAGTCATTGGTTGCACAAACAGTGCTCACATCTCCGACAGATTGGGGCAGGGCATCAACAGCCGATGGAATGTTTGAACCACATTGGACAACATTTCCCGAGGCATCCAAGAGCTGCTATGAGCTTATTCACTGTGATTGCAAACAAGGATGCAGAGGAAATTGCAAATGCAGAAAGGCGGCACTGAAATGCAAATCTCTGTGCACGTGTGAAGGAGTGCATAGCTGGAATGAGATCTAATCATGAATGTACCTAAGCCACATCCTTACATGGGGCATGTGTGTCAGATACTGAATGATCAACCATGACAGGCATCATGTTGATGCCAGTGAACCAGTATTGGGCACCTAAAATGTTGTACTGCTTTTTATTAGGGTTTTCATTGTCACTGGAATATTTCATTGTAATTGGAACATATAGCTCCATATATGGGGTAATTTTGAAAGTCAATATCGCTGTAAGTAAGCAAATTTACAACATAGGCATTCTGATTATATATAAGAAATACGTGACGTTTGAATGTGGTCCCTATCATCCAAATGAATGTGTCCAGATCCTGACAATATGAGGTTGATTCAGGTGAGTCTAGCCGATAAAACTGTGCTCATGGTCTGTTTAGTTTTGGAGATATCAAAGCAGTTAGTTATTGAATGGCGGACATCTTGAAATCCAATATGGTGCCCAATGCAGCGTTTTTGAATTGGTACTAAGATATTTCTTGCCCCCAAAAATGTGGATCTATCTGCTGAAATCTTGTTCCTAGCGTGTGTAGTTTTGGAGATATGAAGGTAATTAGATCTTGAGCGGCGGCCATCTTGAAATCCAATATGGCGGCCAAAGTAGCATTTTGGAATTGGCATCATCAGATTCCTAGACCCCAAAATGTAGGTATAGCCGATGGAATTTTGTTCCTAGCTTGTTTACTTTGGGAGTTATAGAGGAAACATTGTCTTGAACGACAGCCATTTTAAAATCCAAGATGCCCGCCAATGCGTACATATATTGGATGTGTCCCGATCTTAAAATGATCGCCTTATCATAATGTTCATTTGAGCCAACTTTGGTGCTTTTATGAAAAAGTGCACAATTAAAATGCTAAGCTGCCCGACTAGTTTGAATATCACGTTAGCGCCATCGGAATGATCCTGTCGCATGTTGGACCATCGTGATGCTTATTGATAGTGGTTGATGGCTGTACATGTAGGCTTTGTCCCATGATGGCTTATGTATATTCAATTCCTTTGACTGGACTTTCAATAGATATGGGTACTGCTCGTTTCGTTGTTGTTAGATTTAACTTATATGTATGCGTTGGTCCCGAGGGCATAGTAGAATTCTAAATGTTTAGCTGACTGGTTTGCACTGGTGGAGTCTGCCCTCGGTTTGTTGTCTGTCTTGGATGCTAAAATAAATGATGACCGTGATAGATCTGTGGATGCTGATGCAGCTGAGCTGGCAATTGGTATGGATGATAAAGAGCTGGTTGCACTACATGTATTTGAGCTTGATATGGCAGGTATATTGGTGGTTGAAACGAAGAATTTTGCAAACCTGGAGAATAATGTCTAGTCACCTAAGCAGCAGGAAAGGCTGTTGTAGATAGAGCCGTAAGTGAGAGCTTAGCAGATGATGTTGCTAATGTAAAGACCCTTGAGAGAAGAGCTAGTAGTTTGGTATATGGAGATGCTGAGGTATCTGCATAAATGGACGCAGATAATAGCATGACGTCTGATACTCTTGATGTGTCTGCATGGGTGGCAGGGGATAGTTTGGTGCTTATAGGTGCTGCTGTGCATGTATGATGGCTGTTGAATACTTGGTATTGTGCGACTTGCATATTCATTGTGGGTCTGGTTTGATGTCATACCCTTTAACTGTTCAGCCATACACATGATATTTTCCATCTCCAGCGACTGCGTTCCTTGAACGTGTAATGCTGCGCGGTATGACATAATGTCAAACCGGTGACGATGTAAATTTTTTCAAACCGGTTTGAACCATATATCGGTTTTATATGGTGGGTCGGGCCAAGGATGAGTCGGTACAATTTTTGTATGCCTATGTAATATTTTTTCGATCAACATGTAGCAAGCATGCGTGTGTTATCGGGGAACTTGTGGCCCAAAATACACGCGCACGACTATGAATTTTACTGTAAGCATCAGGAATAAAATATATGCCTATAACATTCATTTCTGATTACGCCAGTAATTGTTAAAATCTAGCTTCTTACGGACTAACAATGATATGTGATCCATTTACAATCGATTACTTCTAATGCACAGGCTTTCTAATTAGCTTAATCATCACGAGTCGAACAACGGATATATACCTTAATTGTGGTTAATTAGTCAATTAATGCGCTATTATTTTGGAATGCTTGTTGAAAACTGTTGGTGTCACAAACAGCAACAACTTCCAATCAATTACTTATATTTTAGCATCATCTAGTCGTATCGTTTACATTGGTTAGCCATACCGGTAATGCTGATCTTGGCCAGTATATAATGCTTACTGACACCACCGGTCAAGGTGGTCGTTAACTTGTGATCTTAGCTTTAAAGACTTATCTAAGCATGAGGTGGGTTACTTAGCTTTGTTGTGATAACGCCCTCGCTCAGAAACACAACATCAATAAACATGTTTATTTTGTATCTGAATTGCGACAATTTAAAAATCCCTTGGAATTCGCTATGTAGCCTACCTGTTTAGATTAGCTGAAGGGTTGAACAATTAGTCTTAGATATATGTAATCATATGCGCACAAGAATTAAAGAACGAACACATTTTATACCCAATTATGTTAACACAGAATACGAAAGCCCTCCAGATGGCCATTCATTTACAATATTATCGCATACCATTAAGCTAATTTGACTGAGATTTTGTGCTACAAACAACAGCTGCATCTTGCAGTCACATTAGTTACAAAACACTGGAAAACTTGGCCATTCATTATAAGCAGTTTAGTGGGAATAGAACCTAACGGAAATGTTGATTTTTGCATGTTTAAACGGGTCTGCGTTCTAACCCTTTAATGACACAATTTGGTCAATAAAAGTGTAATTATCGCATGGAAAATGTCAAGTTCCAGACTAGGGCAGACTCAGACTACGTGTATTTTGAATATTTACAGCTGGAATGTTTGGTTTCGTTATATAGCCATGCAGTCATTTCAGTGGTAATTAAAAAATCTGTTTTAGGTGTGCAAATTGACAGTTCTCAAGACCATTGCAGAGGCCCACTTAGTAGCAATATCTATAAGTAAAAAGGATTAATGAGTATTGGTCAAACTGAAAATTCTGTCAAACACGGGTTTTCGGTTTGAACATGATTACGGCGGTTTGCAAACGTCACCATATTGAACCGGTTTACGATGTGAGATCGGTATATCGGGCAGCTATACTTTGAGGTAACTCCGGATTTGCAGGAAAGCATCGCATTATTACATAGATTGTGTAGAGTTACAGCAGAACCTGCATTTTCAGCAGAATTGTTGGTCTCGTCTGCTGCTTTTGTGGCTATCGCACGCATTCTTAGAAGTTTGTTGGTCTTTGTTAGCGCCTCCGTCTTAATCGTGTATGCTTAAGCCACTGCTAGGTCCTGCTTGGTATCCTTTAGCTGTACGTCCCGTTTTTTCTCGGGGGGCGGGGGTGGGGGGAGGGGGGCTGGGGATATAGCGATCAGCATGTCCGTCCGTCTGTCTGTCCGTCTGTTCATTCGTCCGTATGTCCGTCCGTCTGTCCGTCCATCCGTCCGCCCGTCCGTCCGTCCGTCCATCTGTCCCCGTCTTGTCAACGCAACTCCTCCTAGATGTCTCATTGGATTAACTTAAAATTTCCTTCACATTATCAGTCTCATGTGCGGATGTGCATGTACGTTTTTCGCGTCCGAACTATTGTTCATTACAGAGTTATCCCCATTTATATACCTTAAAGCCGATACATAAACTGCATTGCCAATCATTTCTTGTCAACGCAACTCCTCCTACAGTTTAGCTCCGATTCTTTTGAAAATTCGTACGTGTTATCAGTACCACGTGTAGGTGTACATCTGCTATCCGTGTACCTATACGTCCATCTGTCTGCCCAAAAGTATGTATGTTCGTCTGTCAGTCCATCCATCTCTGACAATCATTTCTTGTCAACGCAACTCTTCCTAGAGGTCTCAATGGATTAGCTTTAAATCTCGTCGACATTATCAGTATCATGTGCAGAGTGCATGGGCTTTTTTCGCGCCAGACAAATTGTTCATTACAGAGTTATCCCCCTTTAAATATCATAAAGCCAATACATAAACTGCATTGCCAATCATTTATTGTCAGCGCAACTCCTCCTAGAGGTCTAAATGGATTAGCTTAAAGTTTTGTCGACATTATTAGTATCATGTGCGGATGTGCATGTGCTTTTTTCGTGACCGAAAAATTGTTCATTACAGAGTTATCCCACTTTAAATATCTTAAAGCCAATACATAAACCGCTTTGCCAATCATTTCTTGTCAACGCAACTCCTCCTACAGTTTAGCTCTGATTCTTTTGAACATTGGTATATGTTATCATTACCACGTGAAGGTGTGCATGTGTTATCCGTATACCTGTACATCCATCCGTCTGTCCAAAATGTATGTATGTCTGTCTGTCAATCCATCCATCTCTGACAATCATTTCTTGTCAACGCAACTCCTCCTAGAGGTCTCAATGGATTAACTTTAAATTGTGTCCACATTATCAGTATCATGTGTTATCCGTATACCTGTACGTCCATCCGTCTGTCCAAAATGTATGTATGCCCGTCTGTCAGTCCATCCATCTCTGACAATCATTTCTTGTCAACGCAACTCCTCCTAGAGGTCTCAGTGGATTAACTTTAAATTTTTTCCACATTATCAGTACCATATGCAGATGTGCAAGTGCATTTTTCGTGTCCAAAAAATTATTCATTACAGAGTTATCACTCTTTAACTATCTTAAAGCCGATACATAAACTGCATTGCCAATCATTTGTCAACGCAAGTCCTCATACAGTTTAGCTGCGATTCTTTTGAAACTTGGTAAGTGTTATCATTATGACATGAAGATGTGCATGTGCTATCCGTATACTTGTATATTCATCTATCTGTTCAAAATGTATGTTCGTCCATCCTTGTCAATGCAACTCCTACAGTTTAATTGCAATTCTTTTGAAACATGGTAAATCTAGTCATTACCATCCGAAGATGTGCATATGCTTTTTTCGCCACCAGAAAATTATTCCTTTAAATACTTTTAAGCCGATACATAAACTGCAGTACCAATCATTTCTTGTCAACACAACTCCTACAATTTAGCTGTGATTCTATTGAAACTTAGTAAGGATTCACATTACCACTTGAAGATGTGCATGTGCTATCCGTATGCCTTACATCCATGCGTCTGTATGGAATGTATGTGTGTCAGTCTGTCGGTCCGTCCATCTCTGGCAATCATTTCAAGATGGCAACACAACTACAGTTTAGCTACGATGTATTTTTATCTGAAATGTTTGGATCCGGGAGGGGGGGATATGCTGTCTTCTGATGGCTCTTGTTTATGATCAGCTCCCGTGCCCTTAAAGTTAGCCTCCCGATTCCTAATATTTTTTAAATTCTGCATGTCCAATGGGTACCGGACATAACACTATAGGAATGGTATTCGTGGATACCTCTTTGGGGAGCATAACTGTGATATCGGCATGTGTATTGTGCATTTGTGGTGCAGCATGTGCTGCTGGTTCATCTGTATTGCTCGGAGGAATGCATTCGATGCACGAAGCGCATGTGTAGCTTTCGTCGGCATGTGTCTCCTCGCCTATACAGGGGTTATAGAGTATTACTTGACAGGCATTGCACCGTGTCACTGAGTAGCCAATCAGAGTTGGCATAAAGGCTTTGATTCCTCTTGTTGGAACTCTGCACTGAGCAGCGTGTAGTGTATGGTATTGTTATTCGCGGAGACAATAATGATAGTATGGGGTTGAGACAGGTTGGTGGGGTCCAGTTGGCGACAGTAGTGGTGCTGTTCGTTTTCTCGCTTTCTCTCGCCACTGATAAAATGTGGTCTTGTCATCTGCAGCCTATTGACTTACTCTCTGCTTCATGTTGTGGTATAAGCCTTTGCGAAATTTGATAGCTTACAAGCTGTTATGACTGAACATGTTCATTGGAGATATTAACTGCTTGCCATTAGCACTAGCAGAGATTGGTATGCTGAATGTGAAGCTCTTGTATAGATTTATTAGCAAGAGTTTGTATTTTTTATTTGCTTGGATTTATTAGGGCGAGTTCATGTTCATGTATAAAATTCTTAAGAGCAGTTCGGGTTCAGATTTGTTAAAAGCAGAGATAAGCAGTTCAGACAGATGACACTTGAGAGTAAAGGCAGAAGTGTTACTAGAAGCATGATTAAGATGACAACAACATGTTTTCCACACACGTACAAATGGCCCGAAAGATAATACCACGAAATTAAAAAATCTAAAATTCTCACGATGCGATTAGACGACAAAACATTGAAGCTCATAACTAAATCAACTAAGTGGATAAAACAACACAAGCACACACGTTGCTAAAATTATTCACGAATGAAAGCAACTTCTACAAACTAAAGCTAACATCGACATATAGCTAGACACGACTAAAAACGACGCTTTGTTAAACCACTACTGGAGAGAATATAAGATCCAGGACGTTATGCATCATTTGTAGAGATTTTACAATTTATGGGTGTGGCACACTTCTAAGGCACACGAGTGGTGAATCGAAAATCCAGCTCTGGTACGATGTTGGGAGTTTTACCTAGCATACCAATCACATTTTATCGAGATCTTTTGATCAAGAGTTGACGAGTTGTGTGTTTAAAAATTAAGGGTGGGCACCCCTTCTAAAAACTATCCTGGGTTGCATCGACAATCGCTACAATGCCGGTACATATCTCATGAATACGGCGGTGAAGCTTAAGCGATTTTGGATGAGAACTGCATGCGGAGTAGAAAAATGAATCAAAATGTCCACAAAAAGAGGGGCAAGAACAAGCTAATACCAAAGGATCCATGATCTAAATATATACATATTCTACACAGACTGGCTTAACATATCAGTGACCATGTGGATAAGGAGCAATTCAGAATGAAATAGGCTAAACAAAGTGAATAATTAGTGGAAAGTCCAATTAATGAAGACACTAGAGATTAAATGTGATGTACCAATTAGACCATTCAATCTGACCGACTAAAGCGCGATGTTAACGCTAACGATAGAACAGTAAACCACGATATATCAAAATAGGCCTACAGTTCTGCAATTTGATTGCACAACAGAATAAATTAGCTAGTAAATCTTCAGATCACATGCGCATACGCCATCGACCAATGGGAATTTCCCGTTTTATTTATGCCCCGCCCATCTCCACTGATGATGACGCCGCTGATGACGACGTTATATAAAAGTAGAAGCAACAGTAGCAGCCGCAACTACTACTACTACTACTACTACTACTACTACTACTACTACTACTACTACTACTACTACTACTACTACTACTACTACTACTACTACTACTACGACTACTACTACTACTACTACTACTACTACTACTACTACTACTACTACTACTACTGCTACTACTACTACTACTACTACTACTACTACTACTACTACTACTACTACTACTACGACTACTACTACTACTACTACTACTACTACTACTACTACTACTACTACTACTACTACTACCACTACTACTACTACTGCTACTACTACTACTACTACTACTACTACTACTACTACTACTACTACCACTACTACTACTACTGCTACTACTACTACTACTACTACTACTACTACTACTACTACTACTACTACTACTACTACTACTACTACGACTACTACTACTACTACTACTACTACTACTACTACTACTACTACTACTACTACCACTACTACTACTACTACTACTACTACTACTACTACTACTACTACTACGACTACTACTACTACTACTACTACTACTACCACTACTACTACTACTACTACTACTACTACTACTACTACTACTAAACTATATGTTAGTTCTAGCTGTCGTATACATTTTTGCCTCTTTTAATCACTCATTTAATCATGTGTTTCTTTTTGCAGAATGAATTTACTGAGGAATCGGCGTTACCGAGAGAGGAAATATTAAATTTGTTCATGATCAAAATACACTTATCTTTGTTCTCATTGTAGACACAGCTACCTGTGGCATGATTAATGAATGAATGAATGAATGAATGCATGAATGAATGAATGAATGAATGAATGAATGAATGAATGAATGAATGAATGAATGAATGAATGAATGAATGAATGAATGAATGAATGAATGAATGAATGAACTAACCAACTAACGAACAAACGAACGAATGAATAAACGAATGAACGAACGAACGAACGAACGAACGAACGAATGAACGAACGAACAAATGAGCGAATGAGCGAAAGAACCAGCGAACGAACGAATGAGTGAACGAATAAATGAACGAACACGCGAATGAATGAAGGAACAAACGAAGGAAAACGCGAACGAGCGAACGAACAAATAAATCCGATAGTCGGGGTGTACTGATTGTCAAGTGGGACTGCTAGCCAGGTTGTACAGATAGTCAGGTGGCGTCAATAGTCAGGCTGTACTGATAGTCAGGTGGGACTGATACTCAGGTTATACGGATAATCAGGCGGGGACCAATAGTCAGGGTTTTTTCGATACCCACGTGGCACTCACGCGCATACAGACGCACGCACGCACGCACGCACGCACGCACGCACACTCTGACACACGCACGCACGTGCTGGCACGCACCAACGCACGCACACATACATATTACAATGAATAGATTTGATGTTGTAAAGCACATCATCAACGACTATATGCAACCGGACTGATCTATGCATGGTTTAGCTATCACTCTGTTTTATCGCCCCAGTCACCTCTCAGTTCTTCATCAGATCTATTGCACCTTTGGATAATATTTCTCCCTGTATAAAGTACAAAGCATTGACTCGCCAACCCCTCACTTAGTCACGTTGTAAGGAATGACAAAGACTCCGTATTCTATTGGTTAGACATTTGGCATTGCTGAAAAGAAATGCACTCAACTTGATTTGATTTGATGGATGGCTGTTGATCTGAAATACACCAATCTGCACATAGTCTGACGTAAGATAGATCGATTTAGCCGCGTTATTGATAACAGATGTGCTATGCGTATGTCGGCTGAGAAAATAATTCACAGTTATAAAGGGGTGTTCCAAAGAAGTTACGGCATATTTGCTAGAATCTGCTTCGGGATTCGCCGGGTATTGACCTCCATAAGGAGAACTCGTCTGTCAGAAACTATTTGCCAGAGAGACGCACATTCTTCACGTTCTACACAAGTCTATTTGGTTTGATATATGATTATATATTCATCATTCGAATTTCTTTGTAACTAATAAAATGCATAAAAGAATGATCATCAGAGCAACTGAGTTGAACATAATCGAACACGAGGAAATCACAGATTACAAACCCTCCACCTCATGTTTTTGTCACTCTGTAAAAGGGTTTTGTATTTTCCGGATTATTTTTTGTTTTAAAGATTGTTTCGGATGTTCCCGTTATCTTCGGATCAGGCCGGACCTTTTGGAATCCCAGTATATGGTCACATCGATTCTTGTGTTAAGATGTGAGCAAACTCGGACCACTCACACACACAAACACACAATCACGCACTCACTCACTCACTCACTCACTCACTCACTCACTCACTCACACACACAAACACGCAATCACGCACTCACTCACTCACTCACTCACTCACTCACTCACTCACTCACTCACTCACTCACTCACTCACTCACTCACTCACTCACTCACTCACTCACTCACTCACTCACTCACTCACTCACTCACTCACTCACTCACTCACTCACTCACTCACTCACTCACTCACTCACTCACTCACTCACTCACTCACTCACTCACTCACTCACTCACTCACTCACTCACTCACTCACTCACTCACTCACTCACTCACTCACTCACTCACTCACTCACTCACTCAATCACTCACTCACTCACTCACTCACTCACTCACTCACTCACTCACTCACTCACTCACTCACTCACTCACTCACTCACTCACTCACTCACTCACTCACTCACTCACTCACTCACTCACTCACTCACTCACTCACTCACTCACTCACTCACTCACTCACTCACTCACTCACTCACTCACTCACTCACTCACTCACTCACTCACTCACTCACTCACTCACTCACTCACTCACTCACTCACTCACTCACTCACTCACTCACTCACTCACTCACTCACTCACTCACTCACTCACTCACTCACTCACTCACTCACTCACTCACTCACTCACTCACTCACTCACTCACTCACTCACTCACTCACTCACTCACTCACTCACTCACTCACTCACTCACTCACTCACTCACTCACTCACTCACTCACTCACTCACTCACTCACTCACTCACTCACTCACTCACTCACTCACTCACTCACTCACTCACTCACTCACTCACTCACTCACTCACTCACTCACTACTCACTCGCTCGCTCGCTCGCTCGCTCGCACACTCACTCACTCACTCACGCACGCACGCACGCACGCACGCACGCACGCACGCACGCACGCACACACGCACGCACGCACGTACACACGCACACACGTACGCACGTACGCACGCATGCACGCATGCACGCACGCACGCACGCACGCACGCACGCACGCACGCACGCACACACGCACGCACACACGCACGCACGCACGCACGCACGCATGCGCACACACATACATACATACACACAGGCGTACACATGCACGCACGCGCACCTGCACTCACACGCGCACACACACACACACACACACACACACACATACACGCACGCACGCACGCACGCACGCACGCACGCACGCACGCACGCACGCACGCACGTAGGACCTGCGCACGCACGCGTACTGCCATCGGCAGCAACACCTCCCAGTCAGATTAGTTACAAAATATATTACAGAACAATTATAACGCTGTACAGGATCAAAGTGTAAACCATGTTCTTTATTTTGATCACATTGACATATTCATGCGAATAATATTAATATGTTCATGAATGTATCCAAAGGTTATAGAATACGCTGGTGGGATTTGATATTCTATCCTTATATAACGAAGAATATCGAAATTACTGTGGAATAAAGCGTGAGATTTACTTATTCAGTTTTGGAAATGTCTGATACATCAATTAATAAACTTCTGTATATATATAACCCATTGTTCTAATTCATTTTGGGACGACTGTGAAAAGATTGACAAACTCCAGATCTGGCAAGAAACACACAAAAAAATCCTATTAAAGTTGAGACATACAAAATATATCACTAGGATTACATTTTCACTGCTTGTGATATAAATGTATATCCGTATTCTGTGGGAACAATGTATATCAGTATTCTGTGGGAACAATGTATATCCGTATTCTGTGGGAACAATGTATATCCGTATTCTGTGGGAACAACAGCAGAAACTAATGTTAACAGTACACGAGACGTAGACCGCGTCAAATAAAATACAGCAATACTAGGGGTTTATTAAGATATTGATGGGTCTCTTGTTGGTGAGTAAGAAGTTGACATGATATAATATTGTGCCATTTATGACATCATGCCGTATTACTTATGCAGTGTCATGAAGATTCTAGGTTGTATTGGTCATTAAGTCATATTAACTATTCTGTCCATTGTTTGAACAACTAGGAATATCTTGAAAGGATGTCGAGAACCTTTGGCAGTGTATTTTGGCACATTAAGGTGACACGTTAGGTCATTAAAAATATTCCGTGGGTCCATGGAAATTTGCGTTAGATTTTGAAACCAGCTACATATTACTACTTTGGAAGCGGCAAATTCCATGATGATGACATCGGATATACAAGAAATAGTTGTCGCAAGCGACCACCTCGTGGATTCCAAATAATCAGTCACAATAGAGAGATGTGTCTTAATATAACGGTCTTGATAAAAGTTATGCTTTTTAAGTCAGGATACTGCGGATTTTAAAGAGAGGCGCCACTTCGGGAGGTATGTCAAGACGGTTATAAATACAGGAAATCAGTTTTATGACTAATTTGACTGGAACCTGTTTCTGCAATAGACAGCACCAGCTTCCAATCAAATTAGTTTCAAAATATTTAACATACTGTTTGTCAGATCACATCACAAAGAATTTGTCATTTCTGGTCATTGACTGACAAATGGTTAATTATTATTACCTCTAGTATCGTATCTGTGCGCGTGTCACAACAACATCTTGTTTCTTACTGCTACTTAAACCCTTTAATGGCTAAATTTGGTCATCAAAATCTGAATAGTTGATAATTAAATGTCCATTTGCAGGGCAAGTGAAGACTATTTTTGAATATTTTTCACTGCAATGACTGGCTCGGTTATCGAGCCAGTCATTACAGTGGTAAATCTTCGAAGAGTTTTCTCCTGGCCTCAAAATGCACATTACTGTAGCTCGCCGGGTAGTGTCGGGCCGTTCCGATGTATCGTGTCGACTCGCCGCGCCGCAAGTGCACGACGAGTGATGACGCTGGTTAGCACCCGTTCTCGGGGTGACGGACCTTGAACGAGACTGCCCTGCGGGGAACAAAAACCGGCTCCTAAGGCCGGTGGAACTCAACCGTTCCAGCGGGGCCGTGCGACCATCGTCGCGAACATTAAACACAACGGTCTCATCCCAAGAATTTGTGTCACTAGTATGCCTGTCCATAGCAATTTCGTGATTTATGGACTTACAAGATTTGATTTGGTGACCTAAAAATATAAGTCTATACAATGCGTGCACCTAAACAATTAAAAATATGCTAGATAAAACTATAGTAAGAGCATACGAAAATACGAGACATAGAGGTAGGTAGATGAACTTTTAAACATGGGGCTCTCGGAGGTACCACACAGACCCGTAGGTCCGCAGAGGTATCCCCGCAAGGGAGGCTCCCGTACACGAGACATAGCTATTTAACTTAATATAAGTTATTGTACCTCTAAGCTGAAAGGAAGAAAGCTATCTCAGACGAAAAAGTGATGTGCCTCACGCGGGCACTACTCCTAGTGCTAGTTTGGGTGAGGAGTATTATCCTGGCGTGGACCGTCGTCGCTGAATCATTGCGAGAGGCAAGTGCCTCGCGCGGTCCTCCGTCTTGGGAAGGTGTCGCCACGGCTTAAAGCGGGAGAAGAATAGTAGGCAAAAATGGGCCCACACTAATATTTCAAACAAAAATGCTGTAGAAAGAAAAGACCATACCTGGTAAGATTATGACTATAGGGGTGCGTACTGTTTTACGAGAAGACGGAACGGAAGATTCCCGATGGATTCCTTCGTCACCGTCTTATGTGATTCCTAATATGCTGAGTTAGTAGTTGCCGCTTTATTTCTGCGGGCCTTCTGCTTTGCTTAATTCCTTTTAGTTGTTTTCAAAACAAGAATTAGTTTAGGCCGCAACTGGCCGATATCTACCTAGCTATTAGACATGGCTGTCACAGAGAACAGATGCCCTAGGACATCAATACTGTAAACAGCGCTCATACATGTTACTTAGTAGGATCTCCGAACTGGGTAAGAATCCGGACATTCCGCTTCGTAACCACATAAAACATTACAAGACAGGGTTTACATTTCACGAAAGCATTATTAGACCATCTCTCTTATCGTTATGGTGGGGTTAAGAGAGACGAATACACACCGTGAATGTCCTTCCCGCAAGGGCGTGGCAGATCTAAATATCATGCCCAGAGATTTTAACAGAATTCGGTGGGAATACGTATCTCGCCCGTCACCGGGTCCTATGGAACTAACCGTTTAACCTATCGTTAGGTTTATATATACAAGTTGCCAGTTTTGCACTGCGGTGCGGGAGGATTGTCAGTAAATGAAATAATAATTAATACATGTGTTTTCGCAGTGCTTTCCTACATTGGCATAAAGTGCTAACTACTAAGTATCCAAAGATACACGGGAGTGTATGTGATACCGCACCCTAGCCATCACCGCTCGGAAACCCCAATAGTTTCCCAGAGTCGGATCAGGTCAAGGTGCGGATAGGGACATCCAAACAATTAAGAAGCCACAAGGCTGAGTGGAGCGTGAAGAGAGACAAAATCTTAGAGTTATGAGTCTTACCGGAGTGCGGGGCTAGATTATCGCACTACCGGAAGAGAAGAGTATATTACACAGTATGTAATGAAGAAAGTGTCTCTAATCATTTTGAACCTATCCCATCGAGCTGTGTATAGAACAGGTTAGTCGGTAGCATGCCGGGCTAAACAAAGCTAAACAGCGACCTCAGTGAAAAATTATTGGTGGCGGGGGAAAGTGCTGCATATATAAATGTTGCTGTATAATGTTTCCTACGTGCACTGCAGTCTTATATTCTCTATAACTAAGCAAAACAAATGAACGGATGGCCACTGGCCATATACACATATAATCTAACCAGAACAAACAATACGGTGTCAAACGATTAAGATATATATATATATATATTAATACAGGTTAACGAACCTACTATAGTGCGGTTAGCAACACATTGAAGAAAATGATAATAACTATTAACAAAGACAGAAATTATAGCTATCGGTCCTAAGACCGTTACGGTTCCTTTTAGTCATCGGGACCGTTTTTGCGGATACGATATAATTAACAGAACCTATATAGAGAAATAATTAAACTGTGAAGTATAGTTACTTGAATACTTGGTAGTCATTCCCAAGTTAGGCTACCGTGTTACTGAAATTGACACGTCACTCCGTAGTCGACGTGAGATGATGCTGGAAAGTTCCCGCAGGCTGGCTCCCACAGGTTGGTTCCCGCAAGCTGTTGTCCGCAAACAAGATTCCCGCAAGATCGTTCATGGCAGGGGAAGGACATCACTCAGCATTGTAAACCTAATAGAATGTCTAACGAGCAGTCAGCGAAAGATACGATAGTACTACGTGGTGAAGAAAGTTCCCGTACACCGATGGCATGGATGGAAGGTGTAAACAACCCGTCACAAGCGGGGGTTGTCAGAGACAAATGAAAATACAAAACAAAGCTTCACGGTGCTAGGTACATCAACCAGCTCTGAAGACGCACCGGGCAGAGTTTACTTGCTGCGGTCGAAAAGTCGAAAGAACCGACACGATGTGTGCGGCGGCGATTGAAATACCACTTTTAGGCATGGCCGGCAGATCTGGCGAGTCCTCCATCAAAGAACATCTTGCCTCTACATCTGTAGACTCACATATTCAGGCCGTAAAGGCCGCACCGCAAATTTGTGTTCCGAATGTAGCTGATGGTATTCGGGAACGATTATCAAAAGTTCCAAATTACTCCCGCAGATGGGGAGTTACAAAATTGTTTTAGTGCGGTGGGTTGGAGAACTGCACACTACCCGATGCATAGTGAAGGAAGATGCGTAATGTCTGTCGCGCTTGTAGTAGCTGGTACAGATCCAACCTATTCGGCCCATGGCTGAGGATGCTCTCGATCACTGGATCGCTTCTCCTTTTATACTCTTTGTGACGTCACAGGTGCAGGCTCCATCCAATCTTCGTTCGAGCAACAGCCAATCAGCGCATCGCTAATAAAAGCGTAGTGGAACGTTCTAGAACATTCTAGAAGCTTTACGTCCACGTGGTTATAACGTCACGGCAATATTTTGAAGATAATCAAGAAGAGTTTTCCCTGGATAACTCAGCCATTTCCCAACCGATTTTGAAATGGTTTACAGATTCGGAAAGCCACTCTTGATTAATGCCGGATTTAACGGGAACACGCAATCAATAAGGATTACAGAGTACCAGCTCGGTACAATAAAAGCGCCATCCTATCTAGGTCACAACTACACGCTCCATAGAAACAGCGTCCCGGCGCGCGCATGCGCATAATGCGTTTTAAGGAACTTAAAGGTCGTTTTTCGACACGCTCTCTCTCCCATAGGCCTATATACGCTTATAGCTCTACCCAGAGTGGCGTGTTCAGGAAACGAATCCTAGACTGGCGGCGCGTTCCCAGCTTAGCTGGTACGGCCGTAGTCCGAGTCTGCTCTGACTCAACCCGCCCCTGTGACAGATATTTGGACAGACTGACGGGCCGAGGAGAGTCAGAGCAATTAGTATGATCAAAAGTTGGAGAACTCCGCCACCGCTTGGTAGCGCGCCTCTTAATCGACCTTAGCTACAATATTTGACACAACCCCGCTTATTGCTTCGTATAATTCACGTATCCATTCGCTCGCACCTTAAATCATGTTAAATATGTCCTATATCTCACGTTATTTAACTTTTTAGCTCATTGTTGACGAATTTTATCGAATTTCAAGCGAGCAGCCATTGCAAAAACAGTGATGACGTAGTACACAACCTTTCGCCTAGAAAATCACGCAATTTCGTCCCGAGCAAATTCGAGCACCGGGATGATTAAATTAAACTGGAAAGTAAAGCCGTCAGTTTTGTTGGTTAGATAAAATATTCTATTATTTATGCTGCACTCATTATTCTCATTTTACATCCGTGGGTGGTTGGGTGTGTGAGGGTGCGTGGGTGACAGGGAAGCGGGTGCGTGGGTGAGTGGCAAATTAAGTGAGTTGTTCAGTGAGTGATTCAGTGACTATGTGATTCAGTGAATTAATGGGTGTGTGGTCGGTTGGTTTGTCGGTGGGTTAGTCGGTGGGTTAGTCGGTGGGTCAGTCGGTGGGTGGGTCAGTCCGACCTCTGCCGGTGGGTCCGACCTCAGTCGGTCTGACTGGTGGGTCGGACAGTCAGTCGGTGACTGGATTGGTCGGTTGGTTGGTCATTGGGTGGGTCGGTCAGTGGGTCAGTCGGTGCGTGGGTCAGTTTGTCGGTCGATGTTTGAGTGAGTGAGTTGGTCGGTTGCTCACTCTGACCTCGGTCGGTAGGTGGGTGGGTGAGTGGGTGAGTTGGTCGGTCGGTCAGTCCGACCTCGGTTGGTCGATCGGTGGGTGGGTAGGTGGGTGGGTGGATCAGTTGGTCGGTCGTTGGGTCGGTCAGTGGTTTGATCAGTCGGTGAGTCAGTGGGTGGATCGGTCAGTCGGTTGTTGGGTCGGTATGTGGTTTGGCCGGTCAGTCTGTCAGTCCGACCTCAGTCGGTGGGTGGGTGGGTGGGTGGGTGGGTGGGTCAGTCGATTTGGGTGGGTGAGTTGGTCGGTCGGTCGGTCCGACCTCGGTTGGACGCTCACTGAGTGGGTGGGTAGGTGGGTTGGTCGGTGGGGCAGTTGGTCCGACCTCGGTCAGTCCAAACTCGGTTGGTCGCTGGGTGATGGATCGGTTGGTCAGTCGGTCGGTGGGTGTGTGGGTGGGTCAGTTGGTCAGTCAGTCGGTCCGACCTTGGTCAGTTGGTCGGTCGGTCTTCTAGCCTACAGGCCTAGTCCAGCAGCCTACTATTCTACTAGCCTACATGCCTAGTCTACCCGCTTACTAGCCTACAGTCCTAGTATACTAGCCTACGGGCCTAGTCTAGCCTTCATGGTTAGGCCATAGCTCTGCCTTAGCCAGTCTTGACTAGGTCTTAATTAGACATTAGCTAAGCTATGGCTAGGCCTTATTGGGGCTTGAATATGCCTTATCTAACCTTAGCTTTGGTTACCTAGTCGTTACCTAAGCCTTAGCTAGTCTTGGTTAGATCTTCCTGGCCTAATCTGTGCCATATCTACACTTCGTTTAGTCTTGCCTATGCGTAAGCTATGCTTACGTAGTCTTTACTTTGACCTTACGTGGTCCTTATTAAGACTTGGCTAGATCTTAGTTAGACATTAACCGGGCGTGGCTTAGCCTTACGTAGGCATTGATCAGGCTTTGCTAGGCATTACCTGGGCCTTAGTTTGGCTTGAGTAGGTCTTATCCAGGCTGGATTAGGCATTACTTCAAGATTCAAGATTCAAGATTATTTATTCAGTGGTAAAATATATATAAATTATGGATTCAACTAGGTTAACTGGACATTGCCCATGCTTAGACCATAGCTAGCTTGGCTAAACCTGAGTGTGCCCTTATCTAGACGTGCACATACTTTATATAGGTCTTAGTTACCGTAGGTTTTTGCCTAGCATTAGCTCTGCACTACCTACACCTTAGCTAAAGTCAGGCTAAGCCTTATATAGTTCTAAGCTATGCCTTATCCAGGGTTGGCTTAGTCTTACCTAGGCCTTCGCTATGCTTACGTAGGCATTAGTTAGTCCTTACTTAGACCTTACCTGGTCCTTATTTAGACTTGGTTAGATCCTAGTTAGGCCTTAACCTGACGTGGCTTAGCCTTACATAGGCATTGACCAGGCTTTGCTAGGCATTACATAGGCCTTAGCTTTGCTTGGGTAGGCATTATCCAGGCTAGATTAGGTATTACTTGAACCATAGCTAATCTGGGCTAGGCCTGAGCGTGGCCCTATCTAGGCTTGGATATACATTATCTAGGTCTTAGTTAGGTTTAGGCTAGCATTAGCTAGTCCTTACTTAAACCTCAGGTAGGCTTGGCTGTGTCGTACCTAGGCTGGATTCGGGCATACCAAGGCATAAACCAGACTTGAGTAGGCATATATAGGTCTTGGTTAGCCTTGGGTAGGCCTTATATAGGCCATAGCTAGGCTTGGTTTGGCCATACCTAGGCCGTACCCAGGCTTTGCTAGACAATTGCTAAGCATTGGTCAGGGTTGACAATGTCTTAATTAGGTCTTAGCTAGTCCTTCGTTAGGCTTAGCCAAGCCTTAACAACGGAAAGCTAAGCCTGGCAATGGTGTAGGGAAGGCTTAGTCATGCCTGGCGAAGATGTAACCAAGTCTACCTACGGTCTATCCCAGCCTGGCTAAGGACGAGCCAAGACATAGATACGGCTTAGCCAAAGCTAGTTAAGCCCTACATCTGGCCTAGTCAAGCATGGGCAATGTCCAGTTAACTGGCTAAGGTTTGGTTAATGCCTAGTTAAGCCTCGCTAAGGCCTATTTAAGTCATAGTGAAGACCGGCGAGGGCCTAGGTACGGCAAAGTTAAGTCTACCTGAGGCCTAAATAAGGACTAGCTAATGCCGATGTAAGCCCAGTGAAGGCCTACATAAGATTAAGACAAGTCTAGATACGGCACAGCTAAGGCCTAGCTAATGCTAGCCAAAACCTAACTAAGACCTAGATAATGTATATCAAAGCCTAGATAAGGCCAAGCTCAGGCCTAGCCAAGCTTATATATGGTCTAAGTAATGCCTAATCCAACCTGGCTAAGGCCCACCACAGCCAAGCTAAGGCCTAGGTAATGCCTCGCAAAGCCTGGTTAATGCCTAGGTAAGGCTAAGTCACGTCAGGTTTAAGGTCTAGCCGAGACCTAGCCAAGCCTAAATAAGGACCCGGTACAGTCTAAGTAAGGGCTACGTAAGCATAGCTTAAGCCTAGATAAGACTAAACGAAACGTAGATAAGGCACAGATTACGCCAGGAAGGTCTAACCAAGACTAGCTAAGGCTTAGGTAACGACTAGGTAACCAAAGCTAAGGTTAGATAAGGCATATTCAAGCTCCGAAAAGGCCTAGCCATAGCTTAGCTAATGTCTAATTAAGACCTAGACAAGACTGGCTAAGGCAGAGCTATGGCCTAACCATGAAGGCTAGACTAGGCCCGTAGGCTAGTATACTAGGACTGTAGGCTAGTAAGCGGGTAGACTAGGCATGTAGGCTAGTAGAATAGTAGGCTGTTGGACTAGGCCTGTAGGCTAGAAGACCGACCGACCAACTGATCAAGGTCGGACCGACTGACTGACCAACTAACCCACCCACCCACCGACCGACTGACTAACCGACCCACCACCCACTGACCAACCGAGTTTGGACCGACCGAGGTCGGACCAACCACCCCACCGACCAACCCACCTACCCACCCACTTATTGACCGACCAACCGAGGTCGGACCGACCGACCGACCAACTCACCCACCCAAATCGCCTGAGCAACCCACCCACCCACCGACTGAGGTCGGACTGACCGACTGACCGGTCAAACTACTGACCGACCCAACGACCGACTGACCGATCCACCCATTGACCCACCGACTGATCAACCGACCAACCGAGGTCGGACCAACCAACTGACTGACTGATCAAACCACTGACCGACCCAATGACCGATCAACTGATCCACCCACCCACCTATCCACCCACCGATCGACCATCCAAGGTCGGATGACCGACCGACCAAGTCACCCACCCACCCACCCACCTAGCAACCGAGGTCAGAGTGACCAACCGACCAACTCACTCACTCAAACATCGACCGACAGACCGACCCACCCACCGACTGACCCACCGACCGACTCACCCAATGACCGACCGACAAACCAATCCACTCACCGACTGACCGTCCGACCCACCAGTCAGACCGACTGAGGTCGGACCCACCGGCAGAGGTCGGACTGACCCACCCTAGGCTAAGCTAAGGCTTAGGTAACGACTAGCTAACAACAGCTAAGGGAAGATAAGTCATATCCAAGCCTGGATAAGGCCTAGCCGTAGCTTAGCTAATGTCTAATTAAGACCCAGTCAAGACTGGCTATGGCAGAGCTACGGCCTAACCATGTAGGCTGGTAGACTAGGACTGTAGGCTGGTACAGTAGGCTGTTAGACTAGGGCTGTATGCTATTAAGCTGATAGACTAGTTCTGGAGGATAAAAAAGACTGACCCACACAACCACCCATCCATCCACCCACCGACCGACCTACCGACCTAATCCACCCACACACCCACCCCAACCACTGACCCATCCACTGACCCACCAACCCACCCAGCCACCCACCTACCGACCGAACACACGTGTCATGC
>CM067366.1:66437213-66479020 GCA_034401795.1 Chaetoderma sp. LZ-2023a | reverse complement strand
ACGACACGACGATGTTGGTCGGCCAATCCTTGACTTTTAGTCTTGGTGCGGTGGTCCAGTGGAAAGATGCCTGGTTGCTGATGCTATGCGGAGTTGCAGGATGGCGGTTCGATCCCCCGACCGGGAGATGGTGATCAACAAATTAAACTAACGGGTGCATCACTGTCGGCTAAGTTAGCACATTGAAATTGAAGCCGCACGTTGCCAGTGTGTCAATAAAATAAAAATACATATACTACCAGAGCCGTGCTGGAGTCAGAGTACAATAGGCGTAAAAGCCTAGGATTGATTGTGACAGATGCATCCACAGATAGTCCCATATGAATCGTCAGTGTGTCAGTATATCAGACATGTGAAAGCTGGTCGGCCAATCCTTGACTTTTAGTCTTGGTGCGGTGGTCCAGTGGAAAGATGCCTGGTTGCTGATGCTATGCGGAGTTGCAGGATGGCGGTTCGATCCCCCGACCGGGAGATGGTGATCAACAAATTAAACTAACGGGTGCATCACTGTCGGCTAAGTTAGCACATGGAAATTGAAGCCGCACGTTGCCAGTGCGTCAATAAAATAAAAATACATATACTGCCAGAGCCGTGCTGGAGTCAGAGTACAATAGGCGTAAAAGCCTAGGATTGATTGTGACAGATGCATCCACAGATAGTCCCATATGAATCGTCAGTGTGTCAGTATATCAGACATGTGAAAGCTGGTCGGCCAATCCTTGACTTTTAGTCTTGGTGCGGTGGTCCAGTGGAAAGATGCCTGGTTGCTGATGCTATGCGGAGTTGCAGGATGGCGGTTCGATCCCCCGACCGGGAGATGGTGATCAACAAATTAAACTAACGGGTGCATCACTGTCGGCTAAGTTAGCACATGGAAATTGAAGCTGCACGTTGCCAGTGCGTCAATAAAATAAAAATACATATACTGCCAGAGCCGTGCTGGAGTCAGAGTACAATAGGCGTAAAAGCCTAGGATTGATTGTGACAGATGCATCCACAGATAGTCCCATATGAATCGTCAGTGTGTCAGTATATCAGACATGTGAAAACTGGTCGGCCAATCCTTGACTTAGTCTTGGTGCGGTGGTCCAGCGGAAAGATGCCTGGTTGCTGATGCTATGCGGAGTTGCAGGATGACGGTTCGATCCCCCGACCGGGAGATGGTGATCAACAAATTAAACTAACGGGTGCAGCACTGTCGGCTAAGTTAGCACATGGAAATTGAAGCCGCACGTTGCCAGTGCGTCAATAAAATAAAAATACATATACTGCCAGAGCCGTGCTGGAGTCAGAGTACAATAGGCGTAAAAGCCTAGGATTGATTGTGACAGATGCATCCACAGATAGTCCCATATGAATCGTCAGTGTGTCAGTATATCAGACATGTGAAAACTGGTCGGCCAATCCTTGACTTAGTCTTGGTGCGGTGGTCCAGCGGAAAGATGCCTGGTTGCTGATGCTTTGCGGAGTTGCAGGATGACGGTTCGATCCCCCGACCGGGAGATGGTGATCAACAAATTAAACTAACGGGTGAAGCACTGTCGGCTAAGTTAGCACATGGAAATTGAAGCCGCACGTTGCCAGTGCGTCAATAAAATAAAAATACATATACTGCCAGAGCCGTGCTGGAGTCAGAGTACAATAGGCGTAAAAGCCTAGGATTGATTGTGACAGATGCATCCACGGATAGTCCCATATGAATCGTCAGTGTGTCAGTATATCAGACATGTGAAAACTGGTCGGCCAATCCTTGACTTAGTCTTGGTGCGGTGGTCCAGCGGAAAGATGCCTGGTTGCTGATGCTATGCGGAGTTGCAGGATGACGGTTCGATCCCCCGACCTGGAGATGGTGATCAACAAATTAAACTAACGGGTGCAGCACTGTCGGCTAAGTTAGCACATGGAAATTGAAGCCGCACGTTGCCAGTGCGTCAATAAAATAAAAATACATATACTTCCAGAGCCGTGCTGGAGTCAGAGTACAATAGGCGTAAAAGCCTAGGATTGATTGTGACAGATGCATCCACAGATAGTCCCATATGAATCGTCAGTGTGTCAGTATATCAGACATGTGAAAACTGGTCGGCCAATCCTTGACTTAGTCTTGGTGCCGTGGTCCAGCGGAAAGATGCCTGGTTGCTGATGCTATGCGGAGTTGCAGGATGACGGTTCGATCCCCCGACCGGGAGATGGTGATCAACAAATTAAACTAACGGGTGCAGCACTGTCGGCTAAGTTAGCACATGGAAATTGAAGCCGCACGTTGCCAGTGCGTCAATAAAATAAAAATACATATACTGCCAGAGCCGTGCTGGAGTCAGAGTACAATAGGCGTAAAAGCCTAGGATTGATTGTGACAGATGCATCCACAGATAGTCCCATATGAATCGTCAGTGTGTCAGTATATCAGACATGTGAAAACTGGTCGGCCAATCCTTGACTTAGTCTTGGTGCGGTGGTCCAGCGGAAAGATGCCTGGTTGCTGATGCTATGCGGAGTTGCAGGATGACGGTTCGATCCCCCGACCGGGAGATGGTGATCAACAAATTAAACTAACGGGTGCAGCACTGTCGGCTAAGTTAGCACATGGAAATTGAAGCCGCACGTTGCCAGTGCGTCAATAAAATAAAAATACATACACCTGTGCGTCAATAAAATAAAAATACATATACTGCCAGAGCCGTGCTGGAGTCAGAGTACAATAGGCGTAAAAGCCTAGGATTGATTGTGACAGATGCATCCACAGATAGTCCCATATGAATCGTCAGTGTGTCAGTATATCAGACATGTGAAAGCTGGTCGGCCAATCCTTGACTTTTAGTCTTGATGCGGTGGTCCAGTGGAAAGATGCCTGGTTGCTGATGCTATGCGGAGTTGCAGGATGGCGGTTCGATCCCCCGACCGGGAGATGGTGATCAACAAATTAAACTAACGGGTGCATCACTGTCGGCTAAGTTAGCACATGGAAATTGAAGCCGCACGTTGCCAGTGCGTCAATAAAATAAAAATGCATATACTGCCAGAGCCGTGCTGGAGTCAGAGTACAATAGGTGTAAAAGCCTAGGATTGATTGTGACAGATGCATCCACAGATAGTCCCATATGAATCGTCAGTGTGTCAGTTTATCAGACATGTGAAAGCTGGTCGGCCAATCCTTGACTTTTAGTCTTGGTGCGGTGGTCCAGTGGAAAGATGCCTGGTTGCTGATGCTATGCGGAGTTGCAGGATGGCGGTTCGATCCCCCGACCGGGAGATGGTGATCAACAAATTAAACTAACGGGTGCATCACTGTCGGCTAAGTTAGCACATGGAAATTGAAGCCGCACGTTGCCAGTGCGTCAATAAAATAAAAATGCATATACTGCCAGAGCCGTGCTGGAGTCAGAGTACAATAGGTGTAAAAGCCTAGGATTGATTGTGACAGATGCATCCACAGATAGTCCCATATGAATCGTCAGTGTGTCAGTATATCAGACATGTGAAAGCTGGTCGGCCAATCCTTGACTTTTAGTCTTGGTGCGGTGGTCCAGTGGAAAGATGCCTGGTTGCTGATGCTATGCGGAGTTGCAGGATGGCGGTTCGATCCCCCGACCGGGAGATGGTGATCAACAAATTAAACTAACGGGTGCATCACTGTCGGCTAAGTTAGCACATGGAAATTGAAGCCGCACGTTGCCAGTGTGTCAATAAAATAAAAATACATATACTGTAAAAATACATATATGGAAATTGAAGCCGCACGTTGCCAGTGCGTCAATAAAATAAAAATGCATATACTGCCAGAGCCGTGCTGGAGTCAGAGTACAATAGGTGTAAAAGCCTAGGATTGATTGTGACAGATGCATCCACAGATAGTCCCATATGAATCGTCAGTGTGTCAGTTTATCAGACATGTGAAAGCTGGTCGGCCAATCCTTGACTTTTAGTCTTGGTGCGGTGGTCCAGTGGAAAGATGCCTGGTTGCTGATGCTATGCGGAGTTGCAGGATGGCGGTTCGATCCCCCGACCGGGAGATGGTGATCAACAAATTAAACTAATGGGTGCATCACTGTCGGCTAAGTTAGCACATGGAAATTGAAGCCGCACGTTGCCAGTGCGTCAATAAAATAAAAATACATATACTGCCAGAGCCGTGCTGGAGTCAGAGTACAATAGGCGTAAAAGCCTAGGATTGATTGTGACAGATGCATCCACAGATAGTCCCATATGAATCGTCAGTGTGTCAGTATATCAGACATGTGAAAGCTGGTCGGCCAATCCTTGACTTTTAGTCTTGGTGCGGTGGTCCAGTGGAAAGATGCCTGGTTGCTGATGCTATGCGGAGTTGCAGGATGGCGGTTCGATCCCCCGACCGGGAGATGGTGATCAACAAATTAAACTAACGGGTGCATCACTGTCGGCTAAGTTAGCACATGGAAATTGAAGCCGCACGTTGCCAGTGCGTCAATAAAATAAAAATACATATACTGCCAGTGCCGTGCTGGAGTCAGAGTACAATAGGCGTAAAAGCCTAGGATTGATTGTGACAGATGCATCCACAGATAGTCCCATATGAATCGTCAGTGTGTCAGTATATCAGACATGTGAAAGCTGGTCGGCCAATCCTTGACTTTTAGTCTTGGTGCGGTGGTCCAGTGGAAAGATGCCTGGTTGCTGATGCTATGCGGAGTTGCAGGATGGCGGTTCGATCCCCCGACCGGGAGATGGTGATCAACAAATTAAACTAACGGGTGCATCACTGTCGGCTAAGTTAGCACATGGAAATTGAAGCCGCACGTTGCCAGTGCGTCAATAAAATAAAAATACATATACTGCCAGAGCCGTGCTGGAGTCAGAGTACAATAGGCGTAAAAGCCTAGGATTGATTGTGACAGATGCATCCACAGATAGTCCCATATGAATCGTCAGTGTGTCAGTATATCAGACATGTGAAAGCTGGTCGGCCAATCCTTGACTTTTAGTCTTGGTGCGGTGGTCCAGTGGAAAGATGCCTGGTTGCTGATGCTATGCGGAGTTGCAGGATGGCGGTTAGATCCCCCGACCGGGAGATGGTGATCAACAAATTAAACTAACGGGTGCATCATTGTCGGCTAAGTTAGCACATGGAAATTGAAGCCGCACGTTGCCAGTGCGTCAATAAAATAAAAATACATATACTGCCAGAGCCGTGCTGGAGTCAGAGTACAATAGGCGTAAAAGCCTAGGATTGATTGTGACAGATGCATCCACAGATAGTCCCATATGAATCGTCAGTGTGTCAGTATATCAGACATGTGAAAGCTGGTCGGCCAATCCTTGACTTTTAGTCTTGGTGCGGTGGTCCAGTGGAAAGATGCCTGGTTGCTGATGCTATGCGGAGTTGCAGGATGGCGGTTCGATCCCCCGACCGGGAGATGGTGATCAACAAATTAAACTAACGGGTGCATCACTGTCGGCTAAGTTAGCACATGGAAATTGAAGCCGCACGTTGCCAGTGCGTCAATAAAATAAAAATACATATACTGCCAGAGCCGTGCTGGAGTCAGAGTACAATAGGCGTAAAAGCCTAGGATTGATTGTGACAGATGCATCCACAGATAGTCCCATATGAATCGTCAGTGTGTCAGTATATCAGACATGTGAAAGCTGGTCGGCCAATCCTTGACTTTTAGTCTTGGTGCGGTGGTCCAGTGGAAAGATGCCTGGTTGCTGATGCTATGCGGAGTTGCAGGATGGCGGTTCGATCCCCCGACCGGGAGATGGTGATCAACAAATTAAACTAACGGGTGCATCACTGTCGGCTAAGTTAGCACATGGAAATTGAAGCCGCACGTTGCCAGTGCGTCAATAAAATAAAAATACATATACTGCCAGAGCCGTGCTGGAGTCAGAGTACAATAGGCGTAAAAGCCTAGGATTGATTGTGACAGATGCATCCACAGATAGTCCCATATGAATCGTCAGTGTGTCAGTATATCAGACATGTGAAAGCTGGTCGGCCAATCCTTGACTTTTAGTCTTGGTGCGGTGGTCCAGTGGAAAGATGCCTGGTTGCTGATGCTATGCGGAGTTGCAGGATGGCGGTTCGATCCCCCGACCGGGAGATGGTGATCAACAAATTAAACTAACGGGTGCATCATTGTCGGCTAAGTTAGCACATGGAAATTGAAGCCGCACGTTGCCAGTGCGTCAATAAAATAAAAATACATATACTGCCAGAGCCGTGCTGGAGTCAGAGTACAATAGGCGTAAAAGCCTAGGATTGATTGTGACAGATGCATCCACAGATAGTCCCATATGAATCGTCAGTGTGTCAGTATATCAGACATGTGAAAGCTGGTCAGCCAATCCTTGACTTTTAGTCTTGGTGCGGTGGTCCAGTGGAAAGATGCCTGGTTGCTGATGCTATGCGGAGTTGCAGGATGGCGGTTCGATCCCCCGACCGGGAGATGGTGATCAACAAATTAAACTAACGGGTGCATCACTGTCGGCTAAGTTAGCACATGGAAATTGAAGCCGCACGTTGCCAGTGCGTCAATAAAATAAAAATACATATACTGCCAGAGCCGTGCTGGAGTCAGAGTACAATAGGCGTAAAAGCCTAGGATTGATTGTGACAGATGCATCCACAGATAGTCCCATATGAATCGTCAGTGTGTCAGTATATCAGACATGTGAAAGCTGGTCGGCCAATCCTTGACTTTTAGTCTTGGTGCGGTGGTCCAGTGGAAAGATGCCTGGTTGCTGATGCTATGCGGAGTTGCAGGATGGCGGTTCGATCCCCCGACCGGGAGATGGTGATCAACAAATTAAACTAACGGGTGCATCATTGTCGGCTAAGTTAGCACATGGAAATTGAAGCCGCACGTTGCCAGTGCGTCAATAAAATAAAAATACATATACTGCCAGAGCCGTGCTGGAGTCAGAGTACAATAGGCGTAAAAGCCTAGGATTGATTGTGACAGATGCATCCACAGATAGTCCCATATGAATCGTCAGTGTGTCAGTATATCAGACATGTGAAAGCTGGTCGGCCAATCCTTGACTTTTAGTCTTGGTGCGGTGGTCCAGTGGAAAGATGCCTGGTTGCTGATGCTATGCGGAGTTGCAGGATGGCGGTTCGATCCCCCGACCGGGAGATGGTGATCAACAAATTAAACTAACGGGTGCATCACTGTCGGCTAAGTTAGCACATGGAAATTGAAGCCGCACGTTGCCAGTGCGTCAATAAAATAAAAATACATATACTGCCAGAGCCGTGCTGGAGTCAGAGTACAATAGGCGTAAAAGCCTAGGATTGATTGTGACAGATGCATCCACAGATAGTCCCATATGAATCGTCAGTGTGTCAGTATATCAGACATGTGAAAGCTGGTCGGCCAATCCTTGACTTTTAGTCTTGGTGCGGTGGTCCAGTGGAAAGATGCCTGGTTGCTGATGCTATGCGGAGTTGCAGGATGGCGGTTCGATCCCCCGACCGGGAGATGGTGATCAACAAATTAAACTAACGGGTGCATCACTGTCGGCTAAGTTAGCACATGGAAATTGAAGCCGCACGTTGCCAGTGCGTCAATAAAATAAAAATACATATACTGCCAGAGCCGTGCTGGAGTCAGAGTACAATAGGCGTAAAAGCCTAGGATTGATTGTGACAGATGCATCCACAGATAGTCCCATATGAATCGTCAGTGTGTCAGTATATCAGACATGTGAAAGCTGGTCGGCCAATCCTTGACTTTTAGTCTTGGTGCGGTGGTCCAGTGGAAAGATGCCTGGTTGCTGATGCTATGCGGAGTTGCAGGATGGCGGTTCGATCCCCCGACCGGGAGATGGTGATCAACAAATTAAACTAACGGGTGCATCATTGTCGGCTAAGTTAGCACATGGAAATTGAAGCCGCACGTTGCCAGTGCGTCAATAAAATAAAAATACATATACTGCCAGAGCCGTGCTGGAGTCAGAGTACAATAGGCGTAAAAGCCTAGGATTGATTGTGACAGATGCATCCACAGATAGTCCCATATGAATCGTCAGTGTGTCAGTATATCAGACATGTGAAAGCTGGTCAGCCAATCCTTGACTTTTAGTCTTGGTGCGGTGGTCCAGTGGAAAGATGCCTGGTTGCTGATGCTATGCGGAGTTGCAGGATGGCGGTTCGATCCCCCGACCGGGAGATGGTGATCAACAAATTAAACTAACGGGTGCATCACTGTCGGCTAAGTTAGCACATGGAAATTGAAGCCGCACGTTGCCAGTGCGTCAATAAAATAAAAATACATATACTGCCAGAGCCGTGCTGGAGTCAGAGTACAATAGGCGTAAAAGCCTAGGATTGATTGTGACAGATGCATCCACAGATAGTCCCATATGAATCGTCAGTGTGTCAGTATATCAGACATGTGAAAGCTGGTCGGCCAATCCTTGACTTTTAGTCTTGGTGCGGTGGTCCAGTGGAAAGATGCCTGGTTGCTGATGCTATGCGGAGTTGCAGGATGGCGGTTCGATCCCCCGACCGGGAGATGGTGATCAACAAATTAAACTAACGGGTGCATCACTGTCGGCTAAGTTAGCACATGGAAATTGAAGCCGCACGTTGCCAGTGCGTCAATAAAATAAAAATACATATACTGCCAGAGCCGTGCTGGAGTCAGAGTACAATAGGCGTAAAAGCCTAGGATTGATTGTGACAGATGCATCCACAGATAGTCCCAAATGAATCGTCAGTGTGTCAGTATATCAGACATGTGAAAGCTGGTCGGCCAATCCTTGACTTTTAGTCTGGTGCGGTGGTCCAGTGGAAAGATGCCTGGTTGCTGATGCTATGCGGAGTTGCAGGATGGCGGTTCGATCCCCCGACCGGGAGATGGTGATCAACAAATTAAACTAACGGGTGCATCACTGTCGGCTAAGTTAGCACATGGAAATTGAAGCCGCACGTTGCCAGTGCGTCAATAAAATAAAAATACATATACTGCCAGAGCCGTGCAGGAGTCAGAGTACAAAAGGCGTAAAAGCCTAGGATTGATTGTGACAGATGCATCCACAGATAGTCCCATATGAATCGTCAGTGTGTCAGTATATCAGACATGTGAAAGCTGGTCGGCCAATCCTTGACTTTTAGTCTTGGTGCGGTGGTCCAGTGGAAAGATGCCTGGTTGCTGATGCTATGCGGAGTTGCAGGATGGCGGTTCGATCCCCCGACCGGGAGATGGTGATCAACAAATTAAACTAACGGGTGCATCACTGTCGGCTAAGTTAGCACATGGAAATTGAAGCCGCACGTTGCCAGTGCGTCAATAAAATAAAAATACATATACTGCCAGAGCCGTGCTGGAGTCAGAGTACAATAGGCGTAAAAGCCTAGGATTGATTGTGACAGATGCATCCACAGATAGTCCCATATGAATCGTCAGTGTGTCAGTATATCAGACATGTGAAAGCTGGTCGGCCAATCCTTGACTTTTAGTCTTGGTGCGGTGGTCCAGTGGAAAGATGCCTGGTTGCTGATGCTATGCGGAGTTGCAGGATGGCGGTTCGATCCCCCGACCGGGAGATGGTGATCAACAAATTAAACTAACGGGTGCATCACTGTCGGCTAAGTTAGCACATGGAAATTGAAGCCGCACGTTGCCAGTGCGTCAATAAAATAAAAATACATATACTGCCAGAGCCGTGCTGGAGTCAGAGTACAATAGGCGTAAAAGCCTAGGATTGATTGTGACAGATGCATCCACAGATAGTCCCATATGAATCGTCAGTGTGTCAGTATATCAGACATGTGAAAGCTGGTCGGCCAATCCTTGACTTTTAGTCTTGGTGCGGTGGTCCAGTGGAAAGATGCCTGGTTGCTGATGCTATGCGGAGTTGCAGGATGGCGGTTCGATCCCCCGACCGGGAGATGGTGATCAACAAATTAAACTAACGGGTGCATCACTGTCGGCTAAGTTAGCACATGGAAATTGAAGCCGCACGTTGCCAGTGCGTCAATAAAATAAAAATACATATACTGCCAGAGCCGTGCTGGAGTCAGAGTACAATAGGCGTAAAAGCCTAGGATTGATTGTGACAGATGCATCCACAGATAGTCCCATATGAATCGTCAGTGTGTCAGTATATCAGACATGTGAAAGCTGGTCGGCCAATCCTTGACTTTTAGTCTTGGTGCGGTGGTCCAGTGGAAAGATGCCTGGTTGCTGATGCTATGCGGAGTTGCAGGATGGCGGTTCGATCCCTCGACCGGGAGATGGTGATCAACAAATTAAACTAACGGGTGCATCACTGTCGGCTAAGTTAGCACATGGAAATTGAAGCCGCACGTTGCCAGTGCGTCAATAAAATAAAAATACATATACTGCCAGAGCCGTGCTGGAGTCAGAGTACAATAGGCGTAAAAGCCTAGGATTGATTGTGACAGATGCATCCACAGATAGTCCCATATGAATCGTCAGTGTGTCAGTATATCAGACATGTGAAAGCTGGTCGGCCAATCCTTGAATTTTAGTCTTGGTGCGGTGGTCCAGTGGAAAGATGCCTGGTTGCTGATGCTATGCGGAGTTGCAGGATGGCGGTTCGATCCCCCGACCGGGAGATGGTGATCAACAAATTAAACTAACGGGTGCATCACTGTCGGCTAAGTTAGCACATGGAAATTGAAGCCGCACATTGCCAGTGCGTCAATAAAATAAAAATACATATACTGCCAGAGCCGTGCTGGAGTCAGAGTACAATAGGCGTAAAAGCCTAGGATTGATTGTGACAGATGCATCCACAGATAGTCCCATATGAATCGTCAGTGTGTCAGTATATCAGACATGTGAAAGCTGGTCGGCCATTCCTTGACTTTTAGTCTTGGTGCGGTGGTCCAGTGGAAAGATGCCTGGTTGCTGATGCTATGCGGAGTTGCAGGATGGCGGTTCGATCCCCCGACCGGGAGATGGTGATCAACAAATTAAACTAACTGGTGCATCACTGTCGGCTAAGTTAGCACATCGAAATTGAAGCCGCACGTTGCCAGTGCGTCAATAAAATAAAAATACATATACTGCCAGAGCCGTGCTGGAGTCAGAGTACAATAGGCGTAAAAGCCTAGGATTGATTGTGACAGATGCATCCACAGATAGTCCCATATGAATCGTCAGTGTGTCAGTATATCAGACATGTGAAAGCTGGTCGGCCAATCCTTGACTTTTAGTCTTGGTGCGGTGGTCCAGTGGAAAGATGCCTGGTTGCTGATGCTATGCGGAGTTGCAGGATGGCGGTTCGATCCCCCGACCGGGAGATGGTGATCAACAAATTAAACTAACGGGTGCATCACTGTCGGCTAAGTTAGCACATGGAAATTGAAGCCGCACGTTGCCAGTGCGTCAATAAAATAAAAATACATATACTGCCAGAGCCGTGCTGGAGTCAGAGTACAATAGGCGTAAAAGCCTAGGATTGATTGTGACAGATGCATCCACAGATAGTCCCATATGAATCGTCAGTGTGTCAGTATATCAGACATGTGAAAGCTGGTCGGCCAATCCTTGACTTTTAGTCTTGGTGCGGTGGTCCAGTGGAAAGATGCCTGGTTGCTGATGCTATGCGGAGTTGCAGGATGGCGGTTCGATCCCCCGACCGGGAGATGGTGATCAACAAATTAAACTAACGGGTGCATCACTGTCGGCTAAGTTAGCACATGGAAATTGAAGCCGCACGTTGCCAGTGCGTCAATAAAATAAAAATACATATACTGCCAGAGCCGTGCTGGAGTCAGAGTACAATAGGCGTAAAAGCCTAGGATTGATTGTGACAGATGCATCCACAGATAGTCCCATATGAATCGTCAGTGTGTCAGTATATCAGACATGTGAAAGCTGGTCGGCCAATCCTTGACTTTTAGTCTTGGTGCGGTGGTCCAGTGGAAAGATGCCTGGTTGCTGATGCTATGCGGAGTTGCAGGATGGCGGTTCGATCCCCCGACCGGGAGATGGTGATCAACAAATTAAACTAACGGGTGCATCACTGTCGGCTAAGTTAGCACATGGAAATTGAAGCCGCACGTTGCCAGTGCGTCAATAAAATAAAAATACATATACTGCCAGAGCCGTGCTGGAGTCAGAGTACAATAGGCGTAAAAGCCTAGGATTGATTGTGACAGATGCATCCACAGATAGTCCCATATGAATCGTCAGTGTGTCAGTATATCAGACATGTGAAAGCTGGTCGGCCAATCCTTGACTTTTAGTCTTGGTGCGGTGGTCCAGTGGAAAGATGCCTGGTTGCTGATGCTATGCGGAGTTGCAGGATGGCGGTTCGATCCCCCGACCGGGAGATGGTGATCAACAAATTAAACTAACGGGTGCATCACTGTCGGCTAAGTTAGCACATGGAAATTGAAGCCGCACGTTGCCAGTGCGTCAATAAAATAAAAATACATATACTGCCAGAGCCGTGCTGGAGTCAGAGTACAATAGGCTTAAAAGCCTAGGATTGATTGTGACAGATGCATCCACAGATAGTCCCATATGAATCGTCAGTGTGTCAGTATATCAGACATGTGAAAGCTGGTCGGCCAATCCTTGACTTTTAGTCTTGGTGCGGTGGTCCAGTGGAAAGATGCCTGGTTGCTGATGCTATGCGGAGTTGCAGGATGGCGGTTCGATCCCCCGACCGGGAGATGGTGATCAACAAATTAAACTAACGGGTGCATCACTGTCGGCTAAGTTAGCACATGGAAATTGAAGCCGCACGTTGCCAGTGCGTCAATAAAATAAAAATACATATACTGCCAGAGCCGTGCTGGAGTCAGAGTACAATAGGCTTAAAAGCCTAGGATTGATTGTGACAGATGCATCCACAGATAGTCCCATATGAATCGTCAGTGTGTCAGTATATCAGACATGTGAAAGCTGGTCGGCCAATCCTTGACTTTTAGTCTTGGTGCGGTGGTCCAGTGGAAAGATGCCTGGTTGCTGATGCTATGCGGAGTTGCAGGATGGCGGTTCGATCCCCCGACCGGGAGATGGTGATCAACAAATTAAACTAACGGGTGCATCACTGTCGGCTAAGTTAGCACATGGAAATTGAAGCCGCACGTTGCCAGTGCGTCAATAAAATAAAAATACATATACTGCCAGAGCCGTGTTGGAGTCAGAGTACAATAGGCGTAAAAGCCTAGGATTGATTGTGACAGATGCATCCACAGATAGTCCCATATGAATCGTCAGTGTGTCAGTATATCAGACATGTGAAAGCTGGTCGGCCAATCCTTGACTTTTAGTCTTGGTGCGGTGGTCCAGTGGAAAGATGCCTGGTTGCTGATGCTATGCGGAGTTGCAGGATGGCGGTTCGATCCCCCGACCGGGAGATGGTGATCAACAAATTAAACTAACGGGTGCATCACTGTCGGCTAAGTTAGCACATGGAAATTGAAGCCGCACGTTGCCAGTGCGTCAATAAAATAAAAATACATATACTGCCAGAGCCGTGCTGGAGTCAGAGTACAATAGGCGTAAAAGCCTAGGATTGATTGTGACAGATGCATCCACAGATAGTCCCATATGAATCGTCAGTGTGTCAGTATATCAGACATGTGAAAGCTGGTCGGCCAATCCTTGACTTTTAGTCTTGGTGCGGTGGTCCAGTGGAAAGATGCCTGGTTGCTGATGCTATGCGGAGTTGCAGGATGGCGGTTCGATCCCCCGACCGGGAGATGGTGATCAACAAATCAAACTAACGGGTGCATCACTGTCGGCTAAGTTAGCACATGGAAATTGAAGCCGCACGTTGCCAGTGCGTCAATAAAATAAAAATACATATACTGCCAGAGCCGTGCTGGAGTCAGAGTACAATAGGCGTAAAAGCCTAGGATTGATTGTGACAGATGCATCCACAGATAGTCCCATATGAATCGTCAGTGTGTCAGTATATCAGACATGTGAAAGCTGGATGGCCAATCCTTGACTTTTAGTCTTGGTGCGGTGGTCCAGTGGAAAGATGCCTGGTTGCTGATGCTATGCGGAGTTGCAGGATGGCGGTTCGATCCCCCGACCGGGAGATGGTGATCAACAAATTAAACTAACGGGTGCATCACTGTTGGCTAAGTTAGCACATGGAAATTGAAGCCGCACGTTGCCAGTGCGTCAATAAAATAAAAATACATATACTGCCAGAGCCGTGCTGGAGTCAGAGTACAATAGGCGTAAAAGCCTAGGATTGATTGTGACAGATGCATCCACAGATAGTCCCATATGAATCGTCAGTGTGTCAGTATATCAGACATGTGAAAGCTGGTCGGCCAATCCTTGACTTTTAGTCTTGGTGCGGTGGTCCAGTGGAAAGATGCCTGGTTGCTGATGCTATGCGGAGTTGCAGGATGGCGGTTCGATCCCCCGACCGGGAGATGGTGATCAACAAATTAAACTAACGGGTGCATCACTGTCGGCTAAGTTAGCACATGGAAATTGAAGCCGCACGTTGCCAGTGCGTCAATAAAATAAAAATACATATACTGCCAGAGCCGTGCTGGAGTCAGAGTACAATAGGCGTAAAAGCCTAGGATTGATTGTGACAGATGCATCCACAGATAGTCCCATATGAATCGTCAGTGTGTCAGTATATCAGACATGTGAAAGCTGGTCGGCCAATCCTTGACTTTTAGTCTTGGTGCGGTGGTCCAGTGGAAAGATGCCTGGTTGCTGATGCTATGCGGAGTTGCAGGATGGCGGTTCGATCCCCCGACCGGGAGATGGTGATCAACAAATTAAACTAACGGGTGCATCACTGTCGGCTAAGTTAGCACATGGAAATTGAAGCCGCACGTTGCCAGTGCGTCAATAAAATAAAAATACATATACTGCCAGAGCCGTGTTGGAGTCAGACTACAATAGGCGTAAAAGCCTAGGATTGATTGTGACAGATGCATCCACAGATAGTCCCATATGAATCGTCAGTGTGTCAGTATATCAGACATGTGAAAGCTGGTCGGCCAATCCTTGACTTTTAGTCTTGGTGCGGTGGTCCAGTGGAAAGATGCCTGGTTGCTGATGCTATGCGGAGTTGCAGGATGGCGGTTCGATCCCCTGACCGGGAGATGGTGATCAACAAATTAAACTAACGGGTGCATCACTGTCGGCTAAGTTAGCACATGGAAATTGAAGCCGCACGTTGCCAGTGCGTCAATAAAATAAAAATACATATACTGCCAGAGCCGTGCTGGAGTCAGAGTACAATAGGCGTAAAAGCCTAGGATTGATTGTGACAGATGCATCCATAGATAGTCCCATATGAATCGTCAGTGTGTCAGTATATCAGACATGTGAAAGCTGGTCGGCCACTCCTTGACTTTTAGTCTTGGTGCGGTGGTCCAGTGGAAAGATGCCTGGTTGCTGATGCTATGCGGAGTTGCAGGATGGCGGTTCGATCCCACGACCGGGAGATGGTGATCAACAAATTAAACTAACGGGTGCATCACTGTCGGCTAAGTTAGCACATGGAAATTGAAGCCGCACGTTGCCAGTGCGTCAATAAAATAAAAATACATATACTGCCAGAGCCGTGCTGGAATCAGAGTACAATAGGCGTAAAAGCCTAGGATTGATTGTGACAGATGCATCCACAGATAGTCCCATATGAATCGTCAGTGTGTCAGTATATCAGACATGTGAAAGCTGGTCGGCCAATCCTTGACTTTTAGTCTTGGTGCGGTGGTCCAGTGGAAAGATGCCTGGTTGCTGATGCTATGCGGAGTTGCAGGATGGCGGTTCGATCCCCCGACCGGGAGATGGTGATCAACAAATTAAACTAATGGGTGCATCACTGTCGGCTAAGTTAGCACATGGAAATTGAAGCCGCACGTTGCCAGTGCGTCAATAAAATAAAAATACATATACTGCCAGAGCCGTACTGGAGTCAGAGTACAATAGGCGTAAAAGCCTAGGATTGATTGTGACAGATGCATCCACAGATAGTCCCATATGAATCGTCAGTGTGTCAGTATATCAGACATGTGAAAGCTGGTCGGCCAATCCTTGACTTTTAGTCTTGGTGCGGTGGTCCAGTGGAAAGATGCCTGGTTGCTGATGCTATGTGGAGTTGCAGGATGGCGGTTCGATCCCCCGACCGGGAGATGGTGATCAACAAATCAAACTAACGGGTGCATCACTGTCGGCTAAGTTAGCACATGGAAATTGAAGCCGCACGTTGCCAGTGCGTCAATAAAATAAAAATACATATACTGCCAGAGCCGTGCTGGAGTCAGAGTACAATAGGCGTAAAAGCCTAGGATTGATTGTGACAGATGCATCCACAGATAGTCCCATATGAATCGTCAGTGTGTCAGTATATCAGACATGTGAAAGCTGGATGGCCAATCCTTGACTTTTAGTCTTGGTGCGGTGGTCCAGTGGAAAGATGCCTGGTTGCTGATGCTATGCGGAGTTGCAGGATGGCGGTTCGATCCCCCGACCGGGAGATGGTGATCAACAAATCAAACTAACGGGTGCATCACTGTCGGCTAAGTTAGCACATGGAAATTGAAGCCGCACATTGCCAGTGCGTCAATAAAATAAAAATACATATACTGCCAGAGCCGTGCTGGAGTCAGAGTACAATAGGCGTAAAAGCCTAGGATTGATTGTGACAGATGCATCCACAGATAGTCCCATATGAATCGTCAGTGTGTCAGTATATCAGACATGTGAAAGCTGGTCGGCCAATCCTTGACTTTTAGTCTTGGTGCGGTGGTCCAGTGGAAAGATGCCTGGTTGCTGATGCTATGCGGAGTTGCAGGATGGCGGTTCGATCCCCCGACCGGGAGATGGTGATCAACAAATTAAACTAACGGGTGCATCACTGTCGGCTAAGTTAGCACATGGAAATTGAAGCCGCACGTTGCCAGTGCGTCAATAAAATAAAAATACATATACTGCCAGAGCCGTGCTGGAGTCAGAGTACAATAGGCGTAAAAGCCTAGGATTGATTGTGACAGATGCATCCACAGATAGTCCCATATGAATCGTCAGTGTGTCAGTATATCAGACATGTAAAAGCTGGTCGGCCAATCCTTGACTTTTAGTCTTGGTGCGGTGGTCCAGTGGAAAGATGCCTGGTTGCTGATGCTATGCGGAGTTGCAGGATGGCGGTTCGATCCCCCGACCGGGAGATGGTGATCAACAAATTAAACTAACGGGTGCATCACTGTCGGCTAAGTTAGCACATGGAAATTGAAGCCGCACGTTGCCAGTGCGTCAATAAAATAAAAATACATATACTGCCAGAGCCGTGTTGGAGTCAGAGTACAATAGGCGTAAAAGCCTAGGATTGATTGTGACAGATGCATCCACAGATAGTCCCATATGAATCGTCAGTGTGTCAGTATATCAGACATGTGAAAGCTGGTCGGCCAATCCTTGACTTTTAGTCTTGGTGCGGTGGTCCAGTGGAAAGATGCCTGGTTGCTGATGCTATGCGGAGTTGCAGGATGGCGGTTCGATCCCCTGACCGGGAGATGGTGATCAACAAATTAAACTAACGGGTGCATCACTGTCGGCTAAGTTAGCACATGGAAATTGAAGCCGCACGTTGCCAGTGCGTCAATAAAATAAAAATACATATACTGCCAGAGCCGTGCTGGAGTCAGAGTACAATAGGCGTAAAAGCCTAGGATTGATTGTGACAGATGCATCCACAGATAGTCCCATATGAATCGTCAGTGTGTCAGTATATCAGACATGTGAAAGCTGGTCGGCCAATCCTTGACTTTTAGTCTTGGTGCGGTGGTCCAGTGGAAAGATGCCTGGTTGCTGATGCTATGCGGAGTTGCAGGATGGCGGTTCGATCCCACGACCGGGAGATGGTGATCAACAAATTAAACTAACGGGTGCATCACTGTCGGCTAAGTTAGCACATGGAAATTGAAGCCGCACGTTGCCAGTGCGTCAATAAAATAAAAATACATATACTGCCAGAGCCGTGCTGGAGTCAGAGTACAATAGGCGTAAAAGCCTAGGATTGATTGTGACAGATGCATCCACAGATAGTCCCATATGAATCGTCAGTGTGTCAGTATATCAGACATGTGAAAGCTGGTCGGCCAATCCTTGACTTTTAGTCTTGGTGCGGTGGTCCAGTGGAAAGATGCCTGGTTGCTGATGCTATGCGGAGTTGCAGGATGGCGGTTCGATCCCCCGACCGGGAGATGGTGATCAACAAATTAAACTAACGGGTGCATCACTGTCGGCTAAGTTAGCACATGGAAATTGAAGCCGCACGTTGCCAGTGCGTCAATAAAATAAAAATACATATACTGCCAGAGCCGTGCTGGAGTCAGAGTACAATAGGCGTAAAAGCCTAGGATTGATTGTGACAGATGCATCCACAGATAGTCCCATATGAATCGTCAGTGTGTCAGTATATCAGACATGTGAAAGCTGGTCGGCCAATCCTTGACTTTTAGTCTTGGTGCGGTGGTCCAGTGGAAAGATGCCTGGTTGCTGATGCTATGCGGAGTTGCAGGATGGCGGTTCGATCCCCCGACCGGGAGATGGTGATCAACAAATTAAACTAACGGGTGCATCACTGTCGGCTAAGTTAGCACATGGAAATTGAAGCCGCACGTTGCCAGTGCGTCAATAAAATAAAAATACATATACTGCCAGAGCCGTGCTGGAGTCAGAGTACAATAGGCGTAAAAGCCTAGGATTGATTGTGACAGATGCATCCACAGATAGTCCCATATGAATCGTCAGTGTGTCAGTATATCAGACATGTGAAAGCTGGTCGGCCAATCCTTGACTTTTAGTCTTGGTGCGGTGGTCCAGTGGAAAGATGCCTGGTTGCTGATGCTATGCGGAGTTGCAGGATGGCGGTTCGATCCCCCGACCGGGAGATGGTGATCAACAAATTAAACTAACGGGTGCATCACTGTCGGCTAAGTTAGCACATGGAAATTGAAGCCGCACGTTGCCAGTGCGTCAATAAAATAAAAATACATATACTGCCAGAGCCGTGTTGGAGTCAGAGTACAATAGGCGTAAAAGCCTAGGATTGATTGTGACAGATGCATCCACAGATAGTCCCATATGAATCGTCAGTGTGTCAGTATATCAGACATGTGAAAGCTGGTCGGCCAATCCTTGACTTTTAGTCTTGGTGCGGTGGTCCAGTGGAAAGATGCCTGGTTGCTGATGCTATGCGGAGTTGCAGGATGGCGGTTCGATCCCCTGACCGGGAGATGGTGATCAACAAATTAAACTAACGGGTGCATCACTGTCGGCTAAGTTAGCACATGGAAATTGAAGCCGCACGTTGCCAGTGCGTCAATAAAATAAAAATACATATACTGCCAGAGCCGTGCTGGAGTCAGAGTACAATAGGCGTAAAAGCCTAGGATTGATTGTGACAGATGCATCCACAGATAGTCCCATATGAATCGTCAGTGTGTCAGTATATCAGACATGTGAAAGCTGGTCGGCCAATCCTTGACTTTTAGTCTTGGTGCGGTGGTCCAGTGGAAAGATGCCTGGTTGCTGATGCTATGCAGAGTTGCAGGATGGCGGTTCGATCCCACGACCGGGAGATGGTGATCAACAAATTAAACTAACGGGTGCATCACTGTCGGCTAAGTTAGCACATGGAAATTGAAGCCGCACGTTGCCAGTGCGTCAATAAAATAAAAATACATATACTGCCAGAGCCGTGCTGGAGTCAGAGTACAATAGGCGTAAAAGCCTAGGATTGATTGTGACAGATGCATCCACAGATAGTCCCATATGAATCGTCAGTGTGTCAGTATATCAGACATGTGAAAGCTGGTCGGCCAATCCTTGACTTTTAGTCTTGGTGCGGTGGTCCAGTGGAAAGATGCCTGGTTGCTGATGCTATGCGGAGTTGCAGGATGGCGGTTCGATCCCCCGACCGGGAGATGGTGATCAACAAATTAAACTAACGGGTGCATCACTGTCGGCTAAGTTAGCTCATGGAAATTGAAGCCGCACGTTGCCAGTGCGTCAATAAAATAAAAATACATATACTGCCAGAGCCGTGCTGGAGTCAGAGTACAATAGGCGTAAAAGCCTAGGATTGATTGTGACAGATGCATCCACAGATAGTCCCATATGAATCGTCAGTGTGTCAGTATATCAGACATGTGAAAGCTGGTCGGCCAATCCTTGACTTTTAGTCTTGGTGCGGTGGTCCAGTGGAAAGATGCCTGGTTGCTGATGCTATGCGGAGTTGCAGGATGGCGGTTCGATCCCCCGACCGGGAGATGGTGATCAACAAATTAAACTAACGGGTGCATCACTGTCGGCTAAGTTAGCACATGGAAATTGAAGCCGCACGTTGCCAGTGCGTCAATAAAATAAAAATACATATACTGCCAGAGCCGTGCTGGAGTCAGAGTACAATAGGCGTAAAAGCCTAGGATTGATTGTGACAGATGCATCCACAGATAGTCCCATATGAATCGTCAGTCTGTCAGTATATCAGACATGTGAAAGCTGGTCGGCCAATCCCTGACTTTTAGTCTTGGTGCGGTGGTCCAGTGGAAAGATGCCTGGTTGCTGATGCTATGCGGAGTTGCAGGATGGCGGTTCGATCCCCCGACCGTGAGATGGTAATCAACAAATTAAACTAACGGGTGCATCACTGTCGGCTAAGTTAGCACATGGAAATTGAAGCCGCACGTTGCCAGTGCGTCAATAAAATAAAAATACATATACTGCCAGAGCCGTGCAGGAGTCAGAGTACAATAGGCGTAAAAGCCTAGGATTGATTGTGACAGATGCATCCACAGATAGTCCCATATGAATCGTCAGTGTGTCAGTATATCAGACATGTGAAAGCTGGTCGGCCAATCCTTGACTTTTAGTCTTGGTGCGGTGGTCCAGTGGAAAGATGCCTGGTTGCTGATGCTATGCGGAGTTGCAGGATGGCGGTTCGATCCCCCGACCGGGAGATAGTGATCAACAAATTAAACTAACGGGTGCATCACTGTCGGCTAAGTTAGCACATGGAAATTGAAGCCGCACGTTGCCAGTGCGTCAATAAAATAAAAATACATACATACATACATACAAACATACATACAAACATACAGACAGACAGACAGACAGGCAGGCAGGCAGGCAGGCAGGCAGGCAGGCAGATAAACAGACAGACAGACAGACGGCATGACAGACAGGCAAGCTGGCAGGCAGGCAGGCAAATAACACCAACCACATTGTATCCTTAGTAAATATGGGTAAAAGCACGTACCGATCCTTAATACAAAACGGTTCATTTATGAGTGAACGCGCCGTATAAATGGGGATATAGGCCTTATGCGTGTCAATTCCGACAACGCCAAAATCACAGGTAATCATGCAAGATAAGAAACCTAATTATCAGACCGCCCCAATTGCGAATGCCTCGTTAATAGTGATTACTAACGACAGAAAAGCGAGACGTTTGCGGGTGCTTCGGCTAACTCTCGTTATCACTCTCGTTATAGTGTCGTTATCCTAGTTAACCATATCGCTAACAGCCCTAATAACGATAGCTTCGGGAACATGGGCCCAGGCCCGTAACGCTACCTCCCCACACCTCATTTGACAGAAAGGGATTCAACCACATTTGTAAAGCGAGGTGACATTTGTACTTGGATCCCGCCCCCACCCACCCATGCCCCCCCCCCCACCCCACATCCCAACCCCACCCCATTTACAGGGGGTTGTGGCAAAAGTTCAAATGTCATAAAGACCTTGTCTGGCATGCTATTTTATCGGAAACAGTTTGGTGGAGTTAAACACAATTGTATGTGATTTACCCATATGATTGCGGATTGCGACATGAGAGTTATATTTGTATTTGATGATTATAGTAATAATGATAATGATGATATAAATTACTGTATATATGTGTAGCGGTATTCATACAATATTCTAACAGCATGCCAATTATCTGACTGTCGCACAGCTGTGCATGTACATAGAATATTCTGAATGTTGAAATTGTTCAGGTAACCTGGGTCAAGTTCGACTGGCTAAGCATAGTCAGTTTGCTGGTTTACTGAACATGTGCATGCCCAGTCGAACGATGGATAATTAACTACAGTTCGTTGGCACCAGATTCCCCGTTGAATTACTATTGGAGAAAATTTGGAGCCATGTACTAGTCGCGACTAACCCTTTTTGTCGTCTGTTATGAGGGCCTGTGAAATGGGTTATTTTTGCCCGCAAAGATGTCAAAAAGCTTCCATAGAATATAGAGTGGGAAGGAAATGGGCCTTGGGAACATTGATTTACGATAGAACACCATAATGCCATCAAACTGAGATAGGTTATGGAAATATTACCACGTATGTGCATTTAACTGTGGGAAGCGAAAACCATCCACCATTTTGGATTTTACGGCAATCTTATACTAGCCATTTGAAACCTATCGTACTAACATACGCCCACTCACATAGCTACGCTGCGGCAGAGCGGGAGGACGAGACCCGTGCAATATGATGATGTTTGGAATCGAGCTCGGGTACTCAGTCGACTATAGTTGACTAGCTAGTTAACTATTTCAAGTTTAACTGGGATCTAGATAGCTATAGCTAACTATGGTTAGCCAGTCGAACTTGCCCATGGCTGAAATAAAGCTTAACTGCCCTGTTTTCCTAACCAGTATCAAACCACGATCAAAGGATGGTTTGACCAAGGTTTGACCATGAATTGACCATGACAAACCATCATTGACCATGCAGGTTAAATCACAGCACAGTCAGACCATGGTCAACCATGATCAACACATTTCTCATGACCATGATAAAACTATGTTTGACAGTCGGCGACATACCATGTCCAAACCATGGTCAAACCATGGTCAAACAGGGCATGGTCAGACCATGATTTGACCATGATTTGAATTGTGACATTTGACCATATTCACCCATGGTCTGATTGTGGTGCTATTTAGCCTGCATGTCAGACCATGGGCAAACGAACCATGGCCTGGAGGTTGGTGCTCCACCATGGTCGACCATGGTGCTATTTAACCTGCATAGTTGACCATAGGTCAGCAATCCAGCTCCACCCCTATAACAAAGTGTACATGTGCCAGACTGTTCAGCCTACAACAGTGAACTACTTTCGTATTAGCCAAAATGCTGAGAAGCAATTGCAACATTGTAAGCATTGTCATTAGCTACGGTAATAGTCATGAAGACATAAAATAGTGATCAAACTCTGTAGATATATAAGACAATGAAAATGTTGGCATGATTAACCTACATTGGCATTGTTTGAAATAAAGTGTATACAAGAATTTAGTGTGCATTATTACCGGTATGTTTCTATGTATATGACATTTACTATTCAAATATCATAATTAATGATGATTATATAATTTTTGTGCAATAGAATAATTAAGATTTTAAATGCGAAAAGACACTCTTTTGAGTGAACGAGTTGTCTCCCTTAGTAAATTACATCAACCATGGTCAAAACATGGTCTACCATCGTCAAATAATTGTTTCTGAATACGTTCATAACACACTTAGAAAGGGTTTTTTTAAAAGAAGTTTAAAGTTTAAGAACTATTCTTTAGTTGTTCCAGAAAATATTCAAGAGCAGCTTAAGTTCAAGAATGGCTTTTTATTAGATATTGAGTAACATCACTGACCATGATATCACTGTCAATAGGAATGACATTGAGATTCTCCGGTAACAACGGTCGACAATGACGTGAGGGAATCGTAATATACATTGTGGGGACAAAGAAGCGAAAGAATGTGATATACATTATGGGGACAACCTAGTGAGAGACTAATGATGCACATTGTAGGGACAAGGAACGCATATCATGTACATCGTCAATCTCTCACTTGTCTGTCCTCAGATGGCACACCATCACTCTCTCACTCATTTCTCTTCTAATGTACATCAACATTCGTTCACTTCATTGTCCCCACAATGTACACCATCATTCCGTCACTCTTTTCCGCCAATAATGTGCATCATCGTTCTCTCACTTTATTGTCCCTAGAATGTACACCATAATTCTCTCACTCCTTTGTCACCACAATGTGCTTCATCATTCTCTCACTTTATTGTCCCCACAATGCACACCATGATTCGCTCACTTCAATGTCCCCACAAAGTACAATATCATTCTGGCACGTCATTGCCCCCACAATGTACAACATCATTCTCGCAATACTTTCCGCCATAATGTGCATCATCGTTCTCTCACTTCTTTGTCCCACAATGTACATCATCATTCTCTCACTTCAATGTCACCACAATGTACATCATCATTCTCTCGCTTTTTTGTCCCGACAATGTACACCGTCAATATGTCACTTCTTTGTCACCACAATGTAAGTAGTTAGAGGGCTTCGCCAGACATAGATTCCGATTGCCTAATACCAAAAAAATAGATTTTTCCTGTGGAAATCCGGTTCCTTAACAACTTCCTTGAGTGATCACACCCATGAACGGAAACAGAATATCCGGACCGGAAACAGGAAATCAGAACGAGAAACGGGATTTCCTATAGTAGTAATATGTCTCCTGAATTCCCTTGACTACTTCCTGAGGGGTAAGATCACATCCTAAGCGAAAACAGGACACAAGTTCAACTTCAGGTACTTCAGGATCATGAACAATACTTCCAGACCAGAAACAGGACATCTGGACTGGAAACGTGATTTCCTGTAGTAGTAACATGTCCCCTGAATTCCCTTGACTACTTGCTGGGTGATAAGATCATATCCTGAGCAGAAACAGGACACCAGTTCAACTTCCGGTACTTCCTAATCGAGAACAATACTTTTAGACCAGAAACAGGACTTCTGGTCCAGAAACGTGATTTCCTGTAGTAGCAACATATCCACTGAATTCCCTTGACTACTTCTTGAGTGATAAGATCACATCCGAAGTGAAAACAGGACACCGGTTCCACTTCTGGTACTTCTGGATCGGAAACAATACTTTCAGACCGGAAACGGGACATCCGAACCGGAAACAGAACTTACATATTGGAATTGAAAATAGGTTACAAAAGGTGTGGCTGATTTTGTTGGCATCACACTCTAATTTAGTGTTTGTGACATCATATCTTAATTTTCTATAAAAAAAGTGGTTATCCTGACAGGAAACAGGATATCCTGACAGGAAACCTGATTATCTGTTATATCAAGGATCCACACATCCATCCTGTGGAAGGAAATCCACATCATGTAATGAGTCACATCCTGACAGGAACTGGTTGGTCTGGATCAGGATCATTACTCCCTGAGAGGATATCGTGACAGGAAACAGGATATCCTGACAGGAAATATGATTACCTGTTATATCAAGGATTTACACATCCTTCCTGTGGAAAGAAATCCACATCATGTAATGAGTCACATCCTGACAGGAAATGGTTGATCCGGATCGGAATCACTACTTCCTGACAGAATATCCTAACAGGAAACAGGATATCCTGACAGGAAACATGATTATCTGTTATATCAAGGATCCACACACCCAGGATCACTACTTCCTGACATGATATCCTGACAGGAAACATGATTATCTGTTATATCAAGGATCCACACATCCTTCCTGTGGAAGGAAATCCACATCATGTAATGAGTCACATCCTGACAGGAAATGGTGGAACCGGATCGGAGACACCACTTCCTGACAGGAAACAGGATATCCTGACAGGAAAAACATGATTTTCTGTTATTTCAAGGAGCCCACACATCCTTTCCTGTGGAAGGAAATCTACATTAGGAATGAGTCACATCCTGACAGGAAATAGTAGATCCAGATCCCACTTCCTCTCAGAAACTATACTTCCGGAGGGGAAGTGTTGTACTGTATAAAAGGACAGGATACTTTTGGATTTCTACATCAAATTTTGTCTAGAAAAGCTGCATCAGGATTTTTTTCCAGAAATATATAAACGCTGTCACATCATGGGTGGAAACGTTGACAAAGTTGATAGATACCTCAAGAATTCTTCATTCAATTTGGAACTATCTAATAGTTGTTAACTTAGAGTTGATAAATGGTGATACATGTGTTGACTTTAGACAATTTCATCCTGAAGATTATCCTACGAAACATGGTGTGTATATTACTGGAATAGCCTTTTACGACTTTAGCTGTCTTATAGGTGATTTTGAGGAATGCTGTGGTGGTTTATTTGGAGACTACAATTGTATATTGGTTGATGTAACTCATATACGTGTAAATGACAAGTTTCCAGGTGTCGACATTCATAGATATTGGCATAACGAATTGGACTCTGTTTTCTATCCTACCCGAAACGGAATTCATCTGTCTATTTTTCAACTGAGAAGCATAATGAGCAATGTGACTGATATTTTGATTGCGTTTGGTCTTGGTGGAACATCATCATCTGCTACACCACTAGGTTCTTGATCATCTGAATTGTCAACTTTGTCAGATAAGGATTTGTTGACTGCGGTTGATAGGATTGAGGTTAGCTCCCATCCTAAGAAGAAAAAGAAGGGTAAGCATGATCTATTAAGTATAAGGAATGTATATAAGACACTCGATATTGATGAAACTACGGTGACAGATATTAGCAGAATGGACCATATTTTAGAACGATTGATGACTTTCTGCATATTAGAATAGAAAATGATGACATTATGATTATAAGGCATAGTGGATTATATGATCATGAATTTAAATATTCGTTTCCTAGGAAGATATTTGAACGTTTGATTGGAATAAGTTTCACCGATCCTTCTCCCCCCCCTCCCCCCCCCCCCCCCGGTGACTGCTGTAATGAATTATAAACAGCCTGGTGAACTAAACGTAAATGCTTTGATCTTTTCAAACATAATTTTAGTGACTCTGAATGTGATTATAATGACTTAATTCCGATTGTTCCGGCGGGTAAAGTTCCTAAATGTGCTGTACACGAGAGAGCTGATAAAAGCTTAAAAAAATGTGCCATATGTAATCATCCTATGACATTTATAGAGTATCGCTATGGACTAAATCCTCACTATTGTCCTAATTTGAATGTTCAGAAGAGGATAAAGATGTTTTATACTGATATGCTATCTGATCTAATTGATAAGATAGCCAGGGAAGAATGTAATGGATGTCAGACTGAGAACGGTAGTCAACGGGAACATTCTTGCCTCGATGTTGACTATTATCTCAACACGGTTGATAATATTTCATTTTACATGGAAGCTGCCTCTCAGATAATCGGAATCTTTGAAATTCTACAATTCCTGAAAGGATTACTGGTTTTAGCTCGTCATGCTGAGGATTTATTACGAATGTGAAGACGTGTTGGTGTGATGAGATTATATGCCTTGTGTATCAGTATCGGGAAAATTTTAATAGTATTATCATATGTATATGAAACCAATAAGTACTCTTAATGAATATAATAAGTAGTCTTAATATAGATATGTCTTTTTTTCATTAAAGATAGCTTTAATCATATTTGATATATTCTACCATATAAGCAGTCTATGTATATTATATCTGTGGTTTATATTCAATAAAACTTATAATATAATATCCGTGTCTGTGATATTTTCATCTCTCCATCCTGTGAACTTCCTATATTTGATCTGTCATACAAGTATCTGATATCAAAATGAAATTATGTCCTTTTTTCAGGATTCAAGATTCGAGATTCAAGATTCAAGATTCAAGATTCAAGATTCAATATTATTTATTTGCTTCTTGGATACCAATTTACAAACTTTCAATACAGGTTGTCCGCCGAAGGCATTGCCTGTAGTGGTGGCGGACACCTAACATTAAACATACATAGACAATTATACACACAGCTTCGCATAGAATGTGAGACATACTTGTGTGAATGTATAGATACGGTACTGAGCTAAGTAGACATAGAAAAAAGAACAGACGATACAATACATCTATGTTTTTCCTTTTAGTTATTGAGATTAGAGATTTATATTTGGAGGGGGGGGGGGGGGGAGGGGGAGAAAGGGGGATGGGGGTCATGCATGCAAATTACCCCAGCACAACCCATAGGTTGCTATTTAGTAGTAGCACTTGTTGAAGTGCGTCAGTTTGAAGGAAGCAGTAGTCACGATAGCTGTAATAGTGCATTATGGTGTAGTAGTAGTAGTAGTAGTAGTAGTAGTAGTAGTAGTAGTAGTAGTAGTAGTAGTAGTAGTAGTAGTAGTGGTGGGTGGTTGTTATGATAGTAGCTATGTTTTCCAGATCTAGTATGTATTGAGTATACTAGTTTTAATTATGTCTTTGTATGATTTTAATGATAGTATTTTTTCGTGTGTGTGTTTATCTATACTATTCCATGCTTTGACGACACCAACTGAAATTCTATGTTTCCCTGTGTCTGTTCGTGTGTATCTAATGTGGAGATCATGTTTGTTCCTAGTGTTATATGTGTGGATTTCGATGTTGTTTGCAAAGCTGTGGGTTATAGATTTAGGTAGGATTTTGTGATGAAAGGCTCTGGAAATGTTGATCATCTGTGACTTGCCTATGTCTGTGAGCTTAAGAAGTGTTTGTGTTTTGAAGATGTTTTGACGCTTTGCTGTTTTTGAGAACATTTTAATGCATTTTCTCTGCATGCTTTACAATTTTGTTAATTTGTTTTTTTGTGTGTTAGTCCAGATGGCATTGCAGTATGTTAGGTGTGGAAGGATCAATGTGGAATACAGGGTTTTGATGGTAGCTTGTGCTAGGTATGGCTTTAGTCTTTGAATTACCCCCATGCCTCTTGCTACTTTAGCTGTGACTACCTCAATTTGTTTTCCCCAGGTCAGGTTCTTGTCTAAATAAACTCCTAAGTATTTAGCAAAAGGAGCTTCTTCAATTTCTTTTTTATTAAAATAGATTTTTGGAATACTATTGTTTCTCGATTGTCTAGACTTTGAAAATAGCATGTAGTTTGTTTTATCAACATTTAATGATAGCTTGTTTACTTTGAACCAGTTAATAACTTCTTCCATTTCTTTATTTACTCTTTCGTATAATAGATCTAAGTTTTTGGCGGAGCAAAAGGCATTGGTGTCATCGGAAAACAGTATTAGTGACAAATTGTGGCAAATTTTGGGCAAGTCATTCATATAGAGTAAAAACAGCAGAGGGCCAAGAATTGACCCCTGAGGAACACCATAGGTTAATTTCCTGTTTTCAGAGAAGGTTGCATTAAATAGCACGCATTGTGTTCTATCAGTTAAATAGCTCTGAAACCAGGCAAGTGCACATCCTCGGATTCCGTAATAGGCAAGTTTTCCTAATAATATATTGTGATTGATAGTATAAAAAGCTTTTGAAAGGTCCAAAAAGATGCCAAGTATATGTTCTTTCTTTTCAATTGATTCAATTATTTTTTCTGTCATTTCAACTAGTACGAGCATTGTTGAGTGTTTCTGGTGGAATTCATACTGTGAAGCATATAAAATTTCCTTTTTTCTAGATAATTAATTAATCTATTATACATTAATCGCTCCATTAATTTAGAGAAAAGTGGAAGTATTGAGACAGGCCTGTAATTTGTGAAATTGGACGAGTCTTTTGCTTTATATATTGGAGTGACACGTGCAGATTTTAGTTTTGATGGAAATATGCCTTGTACTAGTGATTGATTGCAGATATGGTTGAGTGGCGTTAGTAAATCAAATATGCAGTGTTTAAATATGCTCCATTTAAACCCATCTACGCCGGCACTTTTCGCATGATTAAGTGAATTAAGTATAGTGAAGATTTCTTCATTGTTAACAGGATAAGCAAAAAATGAAGTGGATTGATAAGCGGAAGTATCTGTGAGGTAATCACTGTATTTAATTCCTGATGTAGATATGATTTTCTTTGAGAGATCTGGACCTATGTTAACAAAATATTGATTGAAACTGTTTGCGATTTCATTTTTATCCGTGATTACCTTATTATTGTAGAGAAACTGGGTCTGTTGTGCTTTTCTATTGTTTTTATTCAAAAGTGATTTTATGATTTTCCATGTTTCATTTATATCATTTTTGGATTGCTCAAATTTATTCTGATAATAGTTCTTTTTTGATGTTTTTATTATTTGGTCCAACTTATTTCTATATTTTTTAAACTTTGTCTCATTATACTTTGTTTGACATTTTATAAATGTCAAATAAAGTTGCTGTTTTTTATGACAGGCAGATATCAATCCTCTTGTCAGCCATAGTTTAGTAGGGGTGTGCTTGAATAATTTCTTTTCTTTCATGGGGAAACTGTGCTCAAAGATGTTAGTGCATATGTTGTGGAGCTTGGTGTAGGCATCATCACCTGACTCTATATCTATCACTTCATTCCAGTCTACCTCAGACATGGCGTTTTTAAATTTTGCAGTGTTTTATAAGTATTATATGTGTCCTGTATTGTCTGACGTCACAATCACGATTACGTAAGGGTTCATTGTCGTAATCTTTCATAAATGTTTTCTTAGTCAAATTAGTCTCAAAACATTCAACATATATGGGTTAGTGTAAATTTATAATCTGTCAGTTTTCAAAGCCTCTCAAATCAGCTTAGGTAGGCTTACTGTCAGTTTTACAAGAGCTTCACAAAATCGCCTTAAACAATTTCCCTCTCTCACCTCTCCCCTACTCAACTCCCCGATCCAGCCATGCCAGTGATAAATTTTCAAAACTAATCTTCCCTTGGTCTGCAAATTGAAATTTTATATGAGAAAATTGAAATTTCATTGGAAAATTTAAGGGTTAATGAAACTTAACATGAATTCAAACATGCATAACTCATTAATAATGGAGAGCATTAAATGGCTAAATCAATTTCCTCCTACAATGCAGCTCAGAAATCTCCTAAAGTGTTTCCAATGCAAAATAATAAAAAATGCTGTTGAGATAATTTTGAATATTATAATTGGATTGGATGACATTTCTGACTTTTACCTTTCTGCCTTATCCCTTGAATTGGAGATGTGCTATTTTTTGCAGTGTGGCTAAGGAGGGTGTGGGTGGGTGAGGGGGGGGGTGTTGTTGTCTACATTTCAGCACATCTCACAGCCCCGTTAAGGATGTGTTATTCTTTGCAGTGTGGCTCAGTTCAGTTTCAGTTTCCTTTATTCACTCAGGCTATTTAACAAACCTATAATTTACACATCGATATATAATAATATATATATATATATATATATATATATATATATATATATATATATATATATATATATATATATATATATATATATATATATATATATACCTGTGCAAAAGTTAAGCACCAGCAAAAACAATAGAACGTAGAAACATGATGGTACAACTAGGCTGCCATACTTTTTGTCCCCGCGTTAGCTGACATAATTCCAAGTACGAAATGCACATGCATGCATGACTTCACGCCGCTCGATGTCCGTGCGTGGCGGGAAACAGCACACGTGTTCAGTTATGTAAAAGTCCAGTTTGAGGTGTAGAACATTACATACAGATTTAGGCGACAAGATTAGGAATTTTGTGTTCATGACCGTGGTTTATTTGTACAGAGAGAATTAGCTCTTGATTGTGAACCGCTATGGCAAGACGAAGGTTAAGTGATCGTGTGAAATGGCAAATCATAGGCATGCATACCACTGGTATGTCATGCAGAGAGATTGGCAGACAGCTGAACATTAACCATACTGTAATCAGTCGTTTGATTGCAAAACATGGGCAAACTAACGAGGTGAAGGACAGGCCTAGATCTGGAAGACCGAAGAAGACTACTGCCCGTGATGATCGAGCCCTAGTACGCCTTGTTAGGAGATCTCCATTCACAACAGCAGAGTGCTCAGCCAGCAATGGGAAACGCGCAATAGAGTGTCAATGTCTACCGTCAAAAGGAGACTGTATGCTGCTGGCATGAAAGCTAGGAGACCTGTCAGACGTCCTCTCCTCACTGCACACCACAAAGAGGAGCGTCTGAGGTGGTGCAACGAAAGAAGACACTGGAACATGAGATCCTGAAGACGGGTACACTGGTCCGATGAAAGTCGGTTCCTGCTTCATGCCACAGATGGTCGAACTCATGTATGGAGGTCCAGACGCACGGCGTACGACCAACGTAACATCATGGAAGAAGTTCCATTTGGTGGAGGTTCCGTTATGATATGGGGGTGCATCTCATTTGATTGTAAGCTGGATCTGTTGACTGTACCTGGAACACTAAATGGACAAAGATATCAAGATTCCATACTGGATAGAGTTGTGGTCCCTCATTTTGTAAATCATGCACCTGAAACCCACCCTATATTCATGGATGACAACGCCCGACCACATCGTGCTAGAGCTGTGCATGAATACCTCCGCCAGAATGCCATCGAAACCTTACCATGGCCAGCAAGGAGCCCTGACATGAACCCTATTGAGCATATCTGGGACATTCTGGGAAACATGGTGAGAAGGAGGGATCCTCCTGTGCAGAACCTACAGGAATCAACAGACGCACTCCATCTTGAATGGCAACGAATACCACAATGGCGTATCAGTCGGTTGGTGACCAGCATGAGACGTCGTGTCCAGGCCGTCATCCAGGCACAAGGTGGATATACCCGGTATTAATAATGACAGTCTCAAACTCGTGCACAGATGTTAAACTTCGTTTTCAGACACCATTAATGACAAGCTAGCCACGTGTGTCAACTGTAGGGCAATAGTTGTCAGTTGTGTCAACGTAACCATATTCAGGCCTCGTTTTCAAGTTCAAACAAAAACATACAGTGTTTCTCCACCATCATAATCAGCATTCCTCTAGTTGCATTATTACCTCTTGCACTAAGATGGATGGGTACATAAATGTGTATGCTATTGCTTTCTTCATAGCACATGAATATACCCTCGCATGTGCGTAAAAATAGGGTGGTGCTTAACTTTTGCACAGGTGTATATATAGCATATGAGGGAACGGTTATTTATACTATTGTAGGCGGTAGTAGGCCATTATTATTATTATTATTATTATTATTATTATTATTATTATTATTATTAGTATTATTATTAGTATTAGTATTATTATAGTGGTATTGGTATCGGTAGTAGCAGTAGTAGTAGTAGTAGTAGTAGTAGTAGTAGTAGTAGTAGTAGTAGTAGGAGCAGTAGTAGTAGTAGTAGTAGTAGTAGTAGTAGTAGTAGTAGTAGCCGCAGTACCAGCAGTAGTTGTAGTTGTCGTTGTCTGTTGTTGGCGTAATTACTGTTATTGCTATTGTTGTGGGATAGTGGTTATAATTGTCGATGTATATATAATTTGTTGTTGTTGTTGTTGATGTTGTTGTTGTTGTTGTTGAGCATAGTGATGATGAGCATAATGATGTTGTTGTTGTTGTTGTTGTTGTTCTTGTTCTTGTTGATGTTGTTGTTGTTGTTGTTGTTGTTGTTGTTGTTGTTGTTGTTTTGATAACCTTAAAAATCTACATAGGCCTGTTGCATATTCCAAATAAACCCTGTGTCTTTTCTGTATTGTTGTCTCTTGCATATTAATCTGGTTGCTACAGTAAAAAAGGAAGTGAATTTCATCTTCTATAACATTACATACATTGCATAATCTTTCATTCCGGTCGATGGCCGCCCATCTTTGGGACTCAATTGCCAGTTTGTGATTAAGTGTTCTGAAGTGACATAAGCTTATAGCATCGCCGCATGACAGTAAGTTTAAGTATCTTTCAAACTGAAATTTGAATTGTATAACTTTGTAAAACGTTAACCTAGTTGATTTGTGTAGCTGTCTCGTCCATTTGTCCATTTGTCTATGTATTGTTGTTCCAAGGCTTTGTTTGACTGACTACCTTATTTATGTTTATGTTTTCCGAGTTGAATGCATGTCGCTGACCTGTTGCCTCTCGGATAGTTTTGATTGTGTTAATCCAATTAACTTGTATCTGCCGTTGGGTAATGACCTCTAGACATAAATAATAAAGAATTGACGAGAGTTTCCCGTATCCTGCATTTACTATCCCTCCCCAAAACCTAACCATGTTACATTTTATTTGTACATCTAAGGGCATTTTTCCTACTTCCTCAAAAACCATAACATTTGCGGTACTTTTCTTCAAACGGAGTACACTTTTAAAGAATTTAATATGGCATGTTTCTATCTGAGTTGTATTCTCAAACCCCCAGATTTCTGAGCCATAAAGTAGTATTGGTGCAATCATAGTATCAAATAGTATTATCTGAAAATCTATTAGTATATCATGTTGTTTGATTTTTGATAATAATGAAAACATTGCCCACGTTCCTTGTTTGCAGTTTCGTGTTTTACAGCTAGAGAACACCCCCCTCCCCGTTTGATTTTACCATGACCCCCCCAAATATAGGTATTCATTTACGATTTCGAGTAGCTGGCCACCTATGGTAAAGTTTGGGTATTTCTTTAATTTACGTTTGGAAAGAATCATAACATTTGTTTTTGTAGTATTTATTTCAGGCTTCCATTTGAGACAATAGTCATGAAATGTGCTGAGTGCTTATTGCAAGGCTTCCGCTGACTCGGCCAGTATAATAGTGTTATCGGCGTATAATAAAATAAGAAGATAGATTACAATTTTTGTCTGCCAGTTTATTTAAACATGTTAAGCCTACAATTCCATTTTCTTTCAGATATTCTTCTAAATCTGTTATTAAAATTATTGAAAATAAAAAAGGTGAACGATTTTCCCGTTGCCGTACACCAATGTTACTAATAATAAAATTTGAGTTTGTACGATTATGATAGAGAAATAATTTTATATCGTTATACATATTTTATATAATTTTAGAATATTCTCCGGATATGCCGCTCTTAAGAAGCTTAGTCCATAGACCAACGCACCAAACCTTATCAAACGCTTGCTTAAAGTCAACATAACAGCAATATAGCTTTTTCCTTTGTGCAAATAGTATTTCTTTAATGAGGTAGAGGGAGAGGATATTGTCTAAGGTAGACCTATTTTTCCTAAATCCAGTTTGGGATTCAGAAATGATTTCGTGCTTTTCTGCAGATTTCTTTAGTCGTTCGTTAAGAATAGATGTAAATAATCTGCCCAAACAGCTTAGTAATGTTATTGGACGGTAATTCGTTGGGTCTAGTGGATCTCCTTTATTTTTACAGATAGGTATTATTTTTCCCAGAAGCCAGTCAGTCGGTACAACTCCTGTGTCAAAAATTTGATTAAATAGCATTTCGTATATAGGGAGCATGAGATCAACGGTGCTTTTAATATATTCATTATAAATATTGTCATCCCCTGCTGCCTCCCCAGTTGCGAGTTTAGTTATTCGTTCCTTTATTTCTTCACTTGTAATTGCTACGTCCAGTTCAGCGCACTCAGTTATATTGTTGACTGGAATATCACTTTGATCTGTATGAGGTTCCACTGTATTTACATTTGTAAAGTGTTGAAATAAGGTTTCCAGTTCAATTTTCGTTGTACTTTCTTCTTTATTTGATTGTCTATTGAACAATTTCCAGAAGGCCTTAGTAACGCCTTTGTGCAGGCGACGTAAATCTGCATGCATCTGATAACACCTATTTTGTGCATATGTTCTTATTATTCTTTGATAACTCTTGCTAGCTCTTTGCAGGTGTTGTCTATTTATTTCAGTTTTATTTAGATTGGACCTCTTTTTCGCTTTGTGATATTCCCCCCTTTTTCATTACAGTCTTTGCCAAACCATGGTTGGGAGTTTTTCTTGCGTTTACCTTAATAATGTTTTTTCCGCCCAAATGATTTTTCTGCACTTTCAGGGAAAAAATGTTCAATCATACTAATCGTCTTATTTATATTACTATGAACATCGCCATTTTGAATTTCCCGTTTGCTATTTTTGATATTGTCGAAGCTATCTCGGCTTAAATTATCTACAAAACTAGACTTCTTTTGTTCTATCCATCTAATTGGTTTTGTTGTTGTTGTTGTTGTTGTTGTTGTTGTTGTTGTTGTTGTTGTTGTTGTTGTGTGTTACGCTCAAGTGAAGACCAAAATGTATATCGGAAATAATAGGGTCAAAATTGTAAACTTTTAAATTTCCTATTCCCTATTGCATAATCGATTAAACGTTTATTTGTGGACGTCACCATGCCTATGAGTTTATCTTTTCCCACCCTCCCATTAAGTATAAACATGTTCACATTTTTACAAAGTTGAATCAGTTTCCGTCCACTTGTATTTTTACGTCCTTCGCATTCGCTTCTTCTATCCCTAGGTATCCCAGTCATTGTAAGTCTTAGGAGGTCAGAATTTGGAGCGTCACTTATGCCGAAATTCCGTAATGTAAAGTCGTCATATTCTTCGTAATCACAGTCTTCCCCTATTTTAGCATTGAGGTCCCCAACTAGGCAAAATATGTCAAATGATTTACTAAGGTTTATTATTTATTATGTCTTGTTCAATTTTGTCATATGCATCGTTTGCATAATATCTTGATGATTCGCGTGGAATGTATGTTATTCCGAGTAACGTGTCCCCTGAGTAATTCGTTAGTTCTTTACTAATTTGCAACCATAGAACGAAGTCATTCACTGTCTCATATTCTGCTTTACGGAAGTACTGTCTCAGACTTTCCTTTATTAGGACTCCTAAGCTTCCATATGTATTGGTTCAAGTGTGTGTTAAAAGTACGTAGTTAGGTATTAAAACATAATCTCTATCATTTAGCTTTGTCTCGTTTAAACAGATGATGTCATGTGCATTTACGAATTCATACAATTCCGTAAACAGTAACTTTGATTTTAGGCCACATACGTTTAAAGATGCAATGTGCAACAAGCCGCTGTTGCTGTTGTTGTCGTTATTGTTATTGTTGTTGTTGTTGTTGTTGTTGTTGTTGTTGTCGTCGTCGTCGTCGTCGTCGTCGTCGTTGTCGTTGTCGTTGTCGTTGTTGTTATTAGTGTTGTTATTGTTGTTGTTGTTGTTGTTGTTGTTGTTGTTGTTGTTGTTGCTGTTGTTGTTGTTGTTTCCGCCGCTTCCGTCCAGATGTGTGTCGCTGTCATTATCGTTGTTGCTGTCGCCGATGTCGTTGCTGCCGTCGTCATTGTTGTCGTAATCGTCATCGACGTCATCATCATCATCGTCGTCATTCTTGTTTGTGGTGTTTTTGTTGGTAATGGCTGTAGTATTGACATGGTGGTGGTGTTGATTGTAGTGTTCGTCACTCGTCATGCAGCTGCTGCTGATGTCACCGCCGCCAGGGCTGCTACAGTTAGAAGCCATGCTATTATTAAGGGTATTATCTTTTATCGCAGCCATATTATAAGGAATAGCATCAATGCTAAACGTCTTTGTGGTAGGGCTCTGAGTAGTGTCATGATTAGATGCAGTACCGGGAAGTTGTATATTATTAGCAGCAGCAGTGACAGCCATGGCCGCCACAGCAGCAGCAGCAGCAGCAGCAGCAGCAGCAGCAGCAGCAGCAGCAGCAGCAGCAGCAGCAGCAGCAGCAGCAGCAGCAGCAGCAGCAGCAGCAGCAGCAGCAGCGGTGCAGGAGCACGAGCGGGAGAGAGCCAGATCAGGAGCAGGAGGAGTGGCAGTGGCAGTGGTAGTGGCTGAGGCAGTGGTAGTGGTAGTGGCAGATATGGTAGCAGTGGTAGATGCAGTGGCAGAGACAGTGACAGTTGTAGTATCAGTGGTAGAGACAGTGGCTAAGGTGGTGGATTGTCTACATTTCAACTAAACCTAATCAGAGTGGGCGTGCGCAAATGCATGCGTGTGTGTGTATGTATGTGCATGTATGTACGCGCGCTCTAGTGAGTAAATAAGTAATAGATGATACATTATGAAGCTGATCAGTTATCTGTGTGTATGCGTAGAGACAGTGGCTAAGGTGGTGGATTGTCTACATTTCAACTAAACCTAATCAGAGTGGGCGTGCGCAAATGCATGCGTGTGTGTGTATGTATGTGCATGTATGTACGCGCGCTCTAGTGAGTAAATAAGTAATAGATGATACATTATGAAGCTGATCAGTTATCTGTGTGTATGCGTGTCCGTGCATGAGTGCGTGCGTGCGTGTGTGGTAGGGAGGAGCCTAGCTTTTCTCAACCTTCAGTCACCATAGTTTTCAAAATATTCCACACAGACTTATCCAGGGTTATTTTCAGTCACATTAGTTTCTAAATATTTAACAAACATGTTTAAGACGTAATACATTGAACCAGTCATTTCAGTGGTAAATTTTCAAAAATAGTCTTCTCATCATATGAGGAAAGTTGATATTCCCAAGACCGGAGAAAAACTGATGAGTGCATGCGTGCCTGTGTGGTAGGAAAGAGAGTAGCTTTTCTAAACCTTCAGTCATCATAGTTTTCAAGATATTCAAAGTTTCCACACAGACCTATCCAAGTTTTTTCAGTCACATTAGTTTCTAAATATTTAACGCATATGTTTAAGACGTAATACATTCAGCCAGTCATTTTAATGGTAAATTTTCAAAAATAGTCTTCTGATCATATGAGGAAATTGATATTCCCAAGACCGCAGAAAACTGATAGTATCTTTGAAAAAATAAACTCCGTCGTTGTTGATAAAATGGTGCTAATACGGGGAAAGAGTAATTATGAAAATCTTTTGAACATCCGCGAATTACATCACTACGTGTCTTAGGCGATACTTTAGATAAATATCTTAACCTCGGTAATTGTCGTGATATTCTAGAATAATTAAGATTTTAAATGCGAAAAGACACTGCTTTGAGTGAACGCGTTGCCTCCCTTAGTAAATTACACCGACCATGGTCAAAACATGGTCGACCATGGTCAAATAATTGTTTCTGAATACGTTCAAATACTGTTTTAGAAAGGAAGCCATTGAAATTCTCCTGTAACCACGGTCGACAATGACGTGAGAGAGTCGTAATAAACATTGTGGGGACAAATAAGTGAAAGAATGTGATGTACATTATGGAGGCAAAGTAGTGAGAGACTAATGATGTGCATCTTAGGGACAAGGAACGCATATCATGTACATCGTCAATCTCTCACTTGTCTGTCCCAGAATGCACACCATCACTCTCTCACTTCTTTCTCCAGATAATGTACATCACCATTCTCTCACTTCTTTGTCCCCACAATGTACATCATCATTCTCTCACGTTTATGTATAGATTAGCTTAAATATACAGACAGAGATCGTATTCACCCATGCGAATGAATATGGCACTGCTCGATCTGTTAGTCCCCCACAGGCCCGGAAAGAAACTGATGTCCCCACAATAACGGTAAAATCGTCCAGAGAGAGAGAGAGAGAGAGAGAGAGAGAGGGAGAGAGAGAGAGAGAGAGAGAGAGAGAGAGAGAGAGCCGATAGGCGGATGATGTACGTGGATGTTTGGCTTCCAGTCACATCGATTCCAACATAGTGAGCAGGATATGCTTTACATCGTATAGAATTCATGTATTCAGGGACATGTCGTTGAAAGGAGCAAGTCTTGTCGCTCGATCACGCTTGAAGGTGATGCAAATACTGCTCAGTTGAGTTTTTGTACAGCTTTATGCAACGATTGTTAGGCCAGATTTATAAGTCGAACTTATCCTGTGCCGTGCCAGCTAAATCTGCCTGAAAATGGCAGAGTCCACTATATAAATCAGCCAGTCGTCATTAGCGCGGCTCGACAGAAAGTTCGACTTATAAAACGAGCCTTAGTTTATTAGGTCACATAGATTTTATATTGCGGCTGCTTGGCTAGAAAACATTGGTGGCATTATTTAAAGCGGTTAGTTCTAATTATATATTCACAAAGCATGGACGATGTTAGAATGTTTGTTTCCGCGTCAACGTTTTCGTTGCAATATAGGAGCTGCTTAGCCGTTAAAGTCATAAGCATTATCTCTTTTAGTGCAAGGTCTTTCATTTTGCAAGAGGAATCTTTGGTCGTTAAAAATCGGGCAGTGGAGCAGATAGTGGTTAACAGATCCATCTGGGTGTCCACACGCACACCTAGGGCTAGCCAAACAAAAGTTGTCACATAGGTGTTTATTTAAGGATCACGCATACAGCCATTTCAAAGCCTGCCTAGGGTTATATCGGCACATCGAGAACCTGCGTAGTACCAAGGAGGAGGTGGCCGTATTGGAGACATAGCTTTGAGTTTGCATTTAAATTCTTCCAAGGTCCTAGACATTGTAACAGGCGCAGGGAGGGAGTTTCAATTACCGACTGCTGCTGGGAAAAAATGAACTACTATGAAGCTCTATGCGGCAGCGGAACCGAGTTAAAATGTTGGAATGGCGTATATTATACGGTTTCTAGATTGTGATCGTAATGAAAGGTGGTCTACCAGGGGCTCGCTTGTCATTCCATTGATAATTTTTTTAAACATCACTAGTCTAGATGTTCACGTCTATGGGAAAGTGTTTCGATGCCGGTTTAAATGTATAGATCTTCGGTGTGGACGCTACGGGTTAGTCCGTTTATTGTCCTAAGCGCGTCTTTTTGAATGTTTTCTAGTCTAATTAGGCCTACAAGATATGGGGGTATGTTGTCCCATACAACATCGACATATTCCAGCGATGGCCTAATAAATGTTTTATACATAATTTCAAGGAATTTCGTATCGAGCGCATATTTTAGGCCTTTAAGTAACGAAAGTTTGTGTTGTGCGTTTGTAGTTAATGCGTCTATATGAGTAAGCCAGTTACCATTGTTGTTGAAACTAATTCCAAGGTGTTTATGGTCATTTGATGGAAGTATGTTAGAATTAATCAATTGTATCGGAAACACAGTCAGGTTATTACGTAAGGAAACTAGAATCCCCACGCATTCACCACTTCGAGCTTTACCCTCACTTTGACCCAAAACAGAATAAATTCCTTGAAATGTGGTTTCAATCGGTAATGGGTTCAAAATGAAATGCAATGATCCTCATTTGAAGTTTCAAGTTTCTATCTGAGATGGTGTGCATGTAGTTCCACTACAATTGGCTGATGCCCAATTTCCCCATTTGACCCAAAGCCACTGCCCGCAGATTAACTCAAGAACAAAATAATTTGTTGTACTGTAGTCTACTAACTACAAGCTTCAAAATCTGTGACATGACCACATTTGATCAAATTAATTTTTTGCTCACCATTTCCCCCCTCTTGCCCCTGGGGTGATATCAAAATTACAATGTGTCATGCACATCCTTGCCCATAGGTGTAATTATCCCCAAAGTTTCGAATTCCTATCTGAAATGGTGTTCGAAGATTTGTGTTACGATGGAGCGGTGACCAAATTTGACCTTTTGACCCCGCCCCTACACTCAGTTTGACCCGAGATCCTTGTACTGTAGGCTACTACTCATGGGCTTCAAAATGATTTATGACACATGACCACCTTTGGATAAATTTAATTTTTGAAACACAGTCCCCACCCCTGTAGGATCATAACACAATTTCAAAAGTGCCATGCACATCCCAGGCCATATGTGTAATCATACCCAAACGTTCAAGTTTCTATCTAAAATGGTCTGGGAGGAGTTGCATTACAATTGACAGTTACTAGCCAATTTTGACCTTTTGACCCCTAGAAGATGAAATAGACTTCCTCTGCGTATGCTCGAGATCTGAAATGGAATGAATGAAATTTGGACCTGAATATTATAAAAGAAATTATAGAGATGACAAAATTAACGGTCTATTCCAATTACGCAACGAATCTGTTTTAAACCGATTATGTAGTTTGATTAATTCCAAGAAAAAGAACAGATAATTGTTCAGTGTTGACAAAATAATCAAACAGATATGTAAGAAAGCAAGCAAGCAAACGACGACGACGACGACGACGACGAAAGCAACGACGACAACAACAACAACAACAACAACAACAACAACAACAACAACAACAACAACAACAATAACAACAACAACTTGCTATACTGCTGCTGCGGCGGCGGCTGCTGCCGCGCTGCTGCTGCTGC
>CM067366.1:66407213-66434713 GCA_034401795.1 Chaetoderma sp. LZ-2023a | reverse complement strand
CTGATGTACAGACAGTTCAATGCTCACACCGCCGTTGTCACTCTCGTTACTGCGACCACGTCCCACTTCTTTATATACATACTTGTAATTCATATTATTTGCATCTGTAGATAGAAAACACATATATTCCTGCATCACATCGCTCATATGATAACATAGATTTTGCAGGATTCCATTGTATCTGACCCAACACTGTCTCTGGTTTGCAGGTACGAATACAGCGACCCTGAATTCCTAGAGCTTATGTATTACATCGACTTCCTATTCAAGAACAGCACAATTATCCTGGCAGAGAATTTCTTAGAGTGCTTAAAATATCTGCCAATCAATACCAAGGTATGAAGACGTTGACTTTCCCCCATTTAGAGGTAATGTTTCTGCGGCTATTGTCCATGTGTAGCAGACCTGTCCATGTTTTTCCTATGATTACTAATTCATCTTTCCAGAGTAGCCATCTTTCAACTGACGTCATATGACGTCATAATCAGCTAAGTGGCGTGAAGGATGCCGTCATAATCAGTACGTCATAAATGATTCTATATGGCCCGTCTTTACCTCTTAATAAACACGCTATCGAATATTCTGAAACCAATTTAACTGGACGCTGTTGCTGCCATAGCTTACCTGTATAGTTTTCTGGAAATTGCTAGTCAGGAAGCTCAGAGACCGCTCGATCCCAACACGAGCGAGGTGTGGGTGGAGCTTAGCTAGAGATGGGCGGGGCATAGCTAACAATGGAAAGGTCCATTAATAGATAATCATAAAAAACATAATAATAAGCCATTGCCAGCCAATTTTAGGACAACAACACTACGATTCTGAGCTCGTAAGTGGTGTTGTGGTCTGCATACTTTACATGACATTGTTCTCTGAGTACATGTATGTGATGGTGTCTGTCGTGTAACTATAAATGATATTTAAATAAGGTTGTCACATAAGTAATGTTGTCTTCAAAGGAGCTGTAAGTGATGTTGCGCTCCTAATAAGCATAACTAGTTATGTTGTCTTCCGATTACATTTCTCATGTTCTCTACCGAATATACATAAGTAAAGTTGTCTTTCCAGTACACATAAGTAATTTGGTCTTCGAAATACCTATAAGTAATGTTGTCTTCAATGTAGCTGTAAGTTATGTTGGCCTCAGCATACCCATACGTGATGTTGTACTCCTAGTGCCCATAAATACGGTTGTCTTCCGATTACACTTATGTGGTGTAGTTTACCGAATAACCCTAAAAAATGTTGCCTTCCGAATAGCCATATGTAAATCTTTCTCGCGGATACCCATAAGTAATGTTGTCTTCTGTAATGTATGTTGAACTACTGGTACCTATTAGTGATATTGTCTTTCGATAACACTTTTGTGATGTTGTCTTCAGCATATCTATCAATAAAGTAGTCTTCTGAATACCATAAGTAGAGTTGTCTTCCGAGTATCCATAAGTAACGATGGTTCTGCGAGTGCCCAGACGTGATCTTGGCTTCCGAGTACCCGTAAGTAACATTGTCTGCCGAGTACCCATAAGTGATGTTGTCTTCGAATTACCTATAAGTAAAGTTGTCTTCCAAATAAACACAATTAAAGTTGCGTTTCGAACACGAATAATTAAAGATGTAAGTGATGCTGTCTTCTGAGTACCTATAAATGATGTTATCTTCTGAGTATCTATAGGTGATGTGGTCTAAGATCTGGGTATTAGCGAGTAATATTGTTTCACCAAGTAATATCGTCTCAGCAAGTAATATTGTCTCGGCAAGTAATGTTGTCTCAGCGAGTAATATTGTCTTTCGGGTAACTATGATTGATGCCATATTCCGAGAAGACGTGGGTTTTCCTAGCTCCCTGGTAACTGTAACTGGCATACATGTTGTTTTCTGAGTATCCGTAAGCGGTGATTCTTCTAAGTATCTGCAGATAACGTTGTCTTTCAGGTATCTCTCTTGTAGATTCGGTAAATCTGGCATGGCACAATGCTGTCTACGATGCGATAACTACCTACCATGCAATAGGGCAAGATAGTGTATGATGGTCGGAAGCAATAGTCTCTTACCGTATCGTAGAAAATATCCAGGATTAGTAGATACATTTCTCGTGGGAAAACATGAAATTGTAAGCATTTCCAACATGAATCTTGCCACGGATGATTCTGCTTCAGACCATGTTGCAAAAACATACTTTTGCTCAGCTGTAGGGCTATTGCAATTATTATAAGACACAGGCCGCTGCAGGAAGCTGCCAGGAAGCAATGTATATGGATAAAACTGTAGTTGTTGCGTAGGAAAGAATATTGTGCCTATGAAACGTTAAAGCAAGAGCTCAAAGCAGACGTCTGGTCATGTTACAATGGCTTCATAATGGCCGTCATAATGACGTCATTCATTATGGTGTCACACTTCACGTTACGTAGCTGATTATGACGTCATGTGATGAATGAATTTAGGGGAAAGGTCCTTTCGACACTGTTCGCAATGTGTTTGTTGCAAATATTATCTGCACATATGTGGAAACAGTGGGCCATGGGGATCAGTGGGCCTTGGGGAACAGTGGGCCATGGGGAACAGTGGGCCATGGGAAACAGTGGGCCATGGGGAACAGTGGGTCATGGGAGACAGTGGGCTATGGGGAACAGTGGGCCGTGGGGAACAGTGGGCCATGGGGAGCAGTGGGTCATGGGAACAGTGGGCCATGTGAGACAGTGGGCCATGGGGAACAGTGGGCCACGGGGAACAGTGGGCTATGGGGAACAGTGGGCCATGAGGAACTGCGGGTCATTTCAATTTTCTCAGAACGGCATTATGGGATTTTGCCAATGACATCATGAAATGTGTAGTGGGAATTTCCCTACATGTTGTTGTAAATGTGGGCAGAAGAAATGATAAGTTAAAGATTTATGTTTAAAAAGCTTTTCGAAGTCAAAGAGTAAGATTTTGGTACGGTAAACAAGATATCCTTGTACTATAACATGCTGTGGTCTGGTATTTCTAACAGTATAGCTTAAAACTATTGTGTATTATAATAAGGACAAATTAGTTACCTCTCTGGGATGTAGAAATTGTTTGAGTGTAGCTTTCGTGACCATCTCGGTCACTTCTACAGCACTAACTGACTGTCGCTGGCAACGTTACTCTGGTCAGTTCTGATACGGTAAGAATGAGCCATGGCCCAATGTGCCCCATCTTATTAAACATGGTGTGTACTGCTCATGGGATTCCTGTAGAGTCTGACAATTTAAAATATATGTCTGAAAATCCTGGAAAAGCAGCGTTTTATTCTCACAAGTTATGAAATTGAACATTAAGCCATTGGAACCTGTCTTAGGCAGCCACAGCTCCCTGTCAAATTAGTTTCAAATTATTCAACAGGTTATTTAGTATATTTTAAATGATTTCTTCATGTACTTTTGATCCGGGAAAGTCCTGTAAAAGTAATTGAAGCCTTCTCCATATATAGTGGGTGGGTGGGTGGGTAGTAGGGTTGGTGAGTTTGTGGGTGGGTGGGTGAGTGAGTAGTTGGGTGCGTGCGTGCGTGCGTGCGTGCGTGCGTGCGTGCGTGCGTGCCTGCATGCGGGCGGATGGGCGGGCGAGCGGGGCGGGCGGGCGGGCAGGTCGAGCGAGGGATCGAGCGAGTGCGTGGGTGCCCGTGCAGCACCTGGATATGTGTGATAAATGTGTGGTCAAAAGGCTTACGGTCAAGGCCAGATACGACCAGATTAATTCGTGATGCTGCAACTGCTACTGCTGCTACTACTGCTGCTACTGCTCTACTGCTACTGCTGCTACTACTGCTGCTACTACTGCTGCTGCTATTACTACTACTACTACTACTACTACTACTACTACTGCTGCTGCTGCTGCTGCTGCTGCTGCTGCTGCTGCTGCTGCTGCTGCTACTACTACTTTTTTTTTGTGGAAAATCCGACACTGACGCAGTCGGATACACTTCACGGAGGAACTCCTTTAAAAAAGGCTTCCACCGCCCCATAAAAAATCGGATGAAATAGCAGGCTTTATTAATAGAATAATAATACGAACCTAACATATCAAAACAGTGCAAGCTAACATACTCTATTATCATATACCACAACCGTGACATAACTACATAGAAAACACAATTAATAAAGAGCTGATAACATAACATAATTCAACAAAGCCATTACTATTTGCACACCGTGTAGTAGTAGGCCCAAATGGCGAGCCCTGCTAACCAACAAGTGGTAAAGCGACTCATCAATAATTATCAGTAAGTTACTGCTACTCATTGACGCCATTGAGCCGATTCATGACCAGCAGGCTAAGTAGATCATATGTAGTTTAACGGAGCACACCGTATAGTAGTAGAGCCAAATGGCGAGTGCAGCTCACCAACAAGTGGCGAGGTGACTCGTCAATAAGTAACAAAAAGTCACTCATTGACGCCAGTTAGCCGATTCTTAAATGCCCGGCGGACGTAGTCGCCTTTATGTAATATAATGCACAAAGCAAAAGTATACAAACTATGACTACACAGATGGCGCTTTGGTTCACATTCTAAATTTACTTCATTGTAAGTTTTTGCCAATTACACTGGAACAAATACACCTACAGTAAACATTTACAACAGGAAGCTAATTGTAATATATCACACTCTGTTAACTTGAAAATCGGATCACCTTCAGAATATTGACATAATGCTCATTTTGATATTTAAATATACTGATTCCCAAGGTTAGGATATTTGTCAAGATTAGAGTCTCCTAAGGCATTAAGATTTTTAAATAAAGGCAATTAAATTAAATTAAAATAGCATTTATCAATATACAACAAGCAGCTTATATAAGTTCCGCTTCTGATATTTTTAGATATCCGTAATCAATTGATACTAGGCCAGTTTGCACCATACATCTTTAAATCTACTTTCTCTCCCATGTTCTACTAGCCTGTAAAATTCACAACGAATGCAGTTTATCAACAATGATCGAAATATAGCTTGTATGGTTCTTTGATGGTTGTTGCCTGGTTTATCTCTGGCATCTGAACACCAATGCTTCCAGATGGACCACACTCCTACAGACAACAGGGTTATTAACAATTCTTTCTCCTTGCTATTAATGATTCGTCCGATAGTTGAGCAATCTTTGAACAAAATTGTTTCAGCCACTAAATTCACATATTTGGTTCCAAATTTAACAAGGAGTATATTGATATATACCCAAAAGCCTGTAGTTATGCGACACTGAGTAAACAGATGGTCTATCGTTTCCTCCTCAGTATTACATAATAAGCACCGGTCTGTACTTGTTATTTTACACATATAAGTAAGATGGCCGAACCATAGCCTTCGATGGAGTAATCGTCATGCCAGGTCCCGTATATTTCCTGGTAGACAAGGTAGATGTATTGCTTTCCAGGCATTTTTCCAGTTCTTTTGGAGCGCATCCTAAATTGTTCCAATGCCTAACCACAATAGTCTGTCTCCGACTTTGCATTAGCATTATATACCAGTCTCCATGTTGTATTTTATATGTACTGACATACATACTAATGTTGGTTACAACATATCAATGTTGCACCGTGCTTTCGGCAATTTGAACCATACACCAAGTCTTGCATTCTCTATTCTAACAAATAAGCGTTGAACATCGATATGTCTCGTTGATGTTGTTCTTGCTACATTCTGCATCGCAATCCATTTACGAGATTTCGGATTTACCAAGTCCTGTAAATATTGAATGACATCTTTGGCCATAGAGGGCACATATAATACAGCATCATTATTACGAATCAACTCGCTGTCCCAAAGACGTTGCTCTAAGGCATCTTCCCAGCAATTGGGTTGTGGCATTGATCGAGTAAATATTTTTAAGGCTTCGAGCTGTTCTTTATATACATTTGCTATCTTTTGATGATTAGGTGGCAGTTTATTGCACATAAATAAACATTCTACTGGAAATGGGTCTACGTGCCTTTGGAGAAGTGCCCTTGACACACTTGATCAAGATGAGTTTGAAGTGAGTAACTTATTCAAGAATTTTAATTTTAAAGAAGTACACTTTGCTAAACATTAACCAAATCCAGGCCTCCGCCATGCTTTTCATTGGTGAGGATTGACTGCAATACTAAATGGGCTTTACCCTCCCATAAGAAGGATAAAAGTAACGTGTTGATCTTTGACTCAACTGATTTGGGCATATGAACTACAGATGCGGTATACCACAGTCCAGATAAAATTAAATTATCAAGGACAAATGCCCTGCCAAAGACAGTCAGGCGACGCCGTTTCCACTTTAGCAATGCACACTTTAGCTTGGATAGCCTTCTTCCCAGTTTAGTAATACATGTTGTTCTTTACTAAAGTAAATACCCAAAATCTTTATGACATCATTTGACCAGTTAATATCCATAACATTGTCAGTTCTGCCCTTCCAATCGCCCAAAACTAAGCCCTTAGATTTGTTTTATTGACTTTAAGCCCTGATGTCTTTTGAAAATCTGTTAATACTTCATCTAAAATTCTAAAATCCATATTTTTACCCGCAAACACAGTCGTATCATTTGCATATTGAGAAACCTTTAGTGGCCTTTCTACGCCACGTATACATATTACTTGAAAGTCATTGCGTTGCCTCAATGTGGCCCCCAACGATTCCATAGCTATGAAGAATAGAAGCTGGGACAGTGAGAAACCCTGTCTGATACCGCGTTCCAACACTACAGGTTCGGATAGCAGATTGTTTACTAAATAGCAACTTGTTATATCAGTATATAAAATATTTACCCATTTAATAAATCTTGAACCAAAGCCAATATGGTTTAAAGACTTAAACAAGAAATCCCATTCTAGTCTGTCAAACGCCTTCCCTTTATCAAGTGCTATTATTGCTGCTGGGATACAATCCTTTTTAACTAATTGAATAAGGTCCCGTATAAGCAAAGTGTTGTTTAATATTGATCTTCCTGGCACAGAGCAGGTTTGATCGGTCACAGCTTTCGCAACATGAATCTGGAAGTCTTTTCGTTATATTAGCTAAAACATCTCTAGTTGCAGTTTCATCGCTTCCCTCAGATTTATACAATGATTTGTACAATTCGGATACTGTTTCCATCATTTCTGCATTTGAGCACACTGATACGCCATCATTAGTCTTCAGTGAGCGCATTAATTTCTCTATACCTCTTGCTTTTTCCAAGTTGCAAAAGTAACGTGTAGGCTTTTCGCCCTCGGTGTTCATTTGTGCTCCTGACCTTATTTTGGCACCATCAAACTAATATTGCTCTATTTCATTTAGTCTACATTTTAATTTAACTAATGGTTCGTAATAATTATATTCCCCATCATTAATTTTGTTATTAATTTTACACAACGCCCTCTGAAGCGCATTTTTACGCTTTCGTATTTATCGTGCTTTCCTGATGGAATACTGCCTTGAAATATATTTCAGATCTGATTTAGCATCTTCCCACCTGTCTGTTATACATTCATACGAACCTATTCTTTCATCCCAATGCCTCCAACAACTTTCCACACATTTGCGATAGCAACCATCTCGTAGTTAAGTTTCCAAAATCCATCTCCTCGTTTGACCCAGTCAGCATTTTCTAATGTGATGGAAAACATATTGTGATCAGAGAAAGTTACTGGTTTTATGTTAGTTGTACACATGTAACCTTTCAGTGATCGTTCTACATATATCCTGTCTAACCTTGAAGTTAACCTTCCATTGGTTGAAAACCAAGTAAATTCCCGGTCTTCTGGATTTTCAATTCGAGAAGTGTCTACCAAGCTTTTATTTTCACAAATGTGTTTCAAAATATTATGCGATGTGTCATTAAAATTAGACCTAGAGTTTCTGTCTTTAGCCTCATCTAATATGCAATTAAAGTCACCGCCCATTATTAGGTTTTCAGGAGTTCTGTCTTGAATTATTGTGGAAACATCATTTAGAAATTCATGGCGCAATTGATGGGAGGTAGGTGCATAAAGGCACATCAAATTTAAACTTGTGTTTAGTACATCAATTGATACACAAATCCATCGTCCATTTGTATCTGATGACGACGATATAACGTCAACATAGTTGAGACAGCGGGGCAGGATAAGAATGGCCACTCCCGCACTATTATCTTGTGAGAAAGAATAAAAAAATCTGCCCTTTTGAAATATCTTTGAGAGATGCATACACTTCATTTTTTTAAATTTTAGTCTCTTGTAGAACTAAAATATCAACTCTCTCATTTGCTCATTCTTCAGGGAAGTGGCGCTGCTTAAATTCATTCGGTATTTAATCCTCTGCAATTGATGGTATAGATAATCATAATTTGTAAAATGATTTTTACAACTGCCATCATTAGATTAACTTGATTTGGTTTTTAGCTCGTTTCTTAGACCATTTACCTAATTTTCCTGCGAATTCAATGTTTTCTAGTTCTACCACAGACAAATATATTCATATTTGGAAGTATCAGAATCATGGCGCAGTAGACGATATTTCACGCCTCTTGCCGTTACATATGGCACTAACACTTCACCCCCTTCTGATCGGTACAATTTCATCTTTCATCTGTGAACTCTGTGCTTGAATGGACACATCTGATTCTGCAACTGACATTGTATCATCATCCATATCATTTACTTCAATCTCAGATTCTGAGCTATTGGCTTCTTTATGACGCTTATTGCTACTTAAGTTACATTTAGCAGGAGCGACATTTACCATATCATCAAGCTGTCGTAAATCAAGTGGGCTTAGCGGAAAATCGACTGAACTTTCCGTTTTCTGAGTCCTAAACTTATCCTGCCCTAGTTTTAATTCATCTTCTAAGGAATTGTAAACTGGCTCTTCTGTAAGATCATCATTTTTCCGCGTGTCTTTTACAGCCACGTTTGGCTCCACTGCATTCTGAGTATTTTCTTGGCTTAAGGTTATACCCTCCTCTAATACTTGAATTTCATCAACTGTAGTTACTTTAACAGGATTTGATGATTTGTTTGTGTCATTTTCGGTGGCATGAACCACAACAACAGCTTCCGTAGCGATTGCTTCAAAAGCATTTGACTCAGTTGCATCCTTTAATGGGCGATTATCTCCTGATACTGAGGGTTTGTTTTGATTTTTTGGGCAGCGCCATTTAAAATGGTCAAATGAACCACAGAGCAAACATTTGTTTCGATTGGGACAATCTGTTGCCAAAGGTCAGTACTTAGGCAGATCCGGCATTCTTTAATTTGCCCTCTATACCATAAAGGTAGGACAAAGCTGCCATCAAGCGTCAATCTGCTTGGTAAAGGGCTGTCCACTTTATCAAACCAGATACGTCTTACACCGTTTTCTAGCGTTTTGTCAAAGGGAAACGTTTCCCGTTCAATCTTTTGCACTTTGCCACACTTTGCCATAGTTCATTCATGATTCTGTCATCTGGAATTTCTAGTGGAACTTTCATCTTCACTAGCAACCTATCTGACTCGATTCCCTCTACGTTACGAACCTTGACCCCCTCATTTGACACTGTTACATTCCATACAGAGATATTAGATCACAAGCTTCTAAATTTAATAAATGGAATTATGTGCATAAAATGCTTCTAGGGAGTCAATAATAGTGTTTGACCACTATTTCTTATATGTGGGGCATGTTAATAAACAATAAAATGTAAATTAGGAATTCTGTGATCAGAAAAATGTAAACATTAATTTGATACATGACCTCATCACTGATTTGTAGAGAATGTCAGTGAAATTCACTCTCTAACTTACGTAGTAATAGTAGCCTACTAGTACTGGCATAAAGCCAGCGAGCCAGTCAAGTTGTCCTTGCAGCTTCATCGGTCATAAAATTCAATGTCGACCTAGATACTGCTATAGATCATCAAGTGAGCTAAATATAAATCTAGATTATTTTGAAACCAATTTTATTGAAAGTCGTTGCTGCCTGAGGCAGCAATGACTTTAAGGCAAATTGGTTTCAAAATAATCGGCAGTATTTTATTTATAGCATATTTAACTTCTGAACTTGTCAAGCTTCACCATCCACTACCAGAGATTGATGAATACAATTCAAACCGTTAACTGGCAGCGAATGGCTGCCTTGATTTTTCATGCAGTAATCTACCTCTCTGCCATTAGGGTGCTTGCTACTTGTTATTCACAGATCATGTGTTTGTTTACATTTCTAATAGAAACGCGCGTCAGAGTTATAAAAAACATAAAATTTGAGGTGGTTAGGATACACTAATTATTCTAATTCTTTGCTGGTAGTAATTACACCCATATTTCCTTAGTTTAAAGACAATTTTTTTATAAGTTGGAGCTAAGGCCTCTTTTAGTAACATTGACGTCCTTTAACCCATGATACACTTCGATAGCCGTGACACCTCACCCCTTAGTTGCTATTTTAAGGCACGCTTATAGGTTGCCATGGTGTTTTATAAAAAGAGGAAACCTATACTACTACAATATATAATGCAAATATATAACACCAAGACGTCGGGGGAAAGAGCTAAAGACTAAATAAATAGTGTCCCCTTTTGAAACCTTGACGTCTACCAACAAATATACGAATAGAGAGTACAGTCGTATATTTGTTACTTTGAACCACTTATTAAGTGGTTCACTAACACCTAACCGATTAAAGTGCTTTCCTAATGCATACTAACATATTACAGTCATATATTTGTTAGTCTGTTCGAGTTGACCGGGGACATCCAACTGACTATAAAGATTTATATAATCAAAGTACTAGACTTGCTCTTACAAATGACAACGGAATTAAATCTACTCACTCAAGCGATCTTGCCAAATATAATGAGCTAGCCAACAAACTATAGAAATAGCATACTGGCGCAGGGAGAAATGTATTGCATTGACCACAGTAAGAGGAGCTCTATTAAATGGCGGAAACCGCCAGCTAAGAGGTGTGCCTTAAGAAAATGGAGACACAAAATCCTCTCCAACCAAGACATGAATTTACAAATTAAACAGAAAGTTTGAAAGGAAATACTAATACGAAATATGTGTACACAATTTATCTACAAAATCGCGCTAGAAACTTGCAAATTCGGACAGCAATTGCAGAGCTAAATAAACGTGTGCGTTTACTACTACTACTACTACTACTACTGCTGCTGCTGCTGCTGTTGCTGCTGCTGCTACTACTGCTGCTGCTACTTCTACTGCTGCTGCTGCTGCTACTTCTACTGCTACTGCTACTACTACTACTACTACTACTACTACTACTACTACTACTACTACTACTACTACTACTACTACTAATATTACTACTACTATTAAAAAAAGGATTATTTTGAAAGCTATTCGGAAAAGACTTCCCAAAATAACTTTGGTTCTCCTTAACCGATCTTGGACAGAATTGTATGGCCGGATTGTGCATGGGGTTCCATAGATGTGTGAGAAATTTGAGGTCAAAATGTCAAATGTGAAATCCACGACACCCAGATCAGAAACGAATATTTTGACGAATATTTTCACAACTGTCCGAAAGATCCACTTTCTCAAAATAACTTTGGTTCTACTCGAGAGATTTTGACTATACGTGGATGGAATTCACCCATTGGGTCAGCTTTATGATAAATATGGAGGTCAAAAGGTCAAGTATACAAAGGGCTGTCACTTGTCACGTTAGACAGGTGATGGGGCAGGTAGCAGCTAAATAAGGCATGAAGTTCTTCTGCTAATTAGTTGGTTCGTTCATCAGTCAGTCGCAAAAGCTTTTGCCGTTTCAAACGTTTTTCGTACACAGCAATCAATCTTGGCGTATATATGCAGTGTGGACTTACGGTATGAAGCGTCAGAAACATAGGCCAGCGTGACCTCCGAGGGCCCTACTTTTCAAGCTTCACCCGCAGCTACCAAGATTGTATCGACCTTGTTTAATTGGAAGCATTTTATCTTATTTCGGAGCTGTGGCACATGTTCAATTTTGACACGTCCCATGAGAGACTTGTGAACAGCATGAATGCCTTCTCAGTCAGGTGGCCCTATATTTGTATTTCTGTTGACCTTTCTAATCAAACTAATTTCAAAGTGTTCAAAACCTGTTTTTACATAGTCAACATTGTACCCCTTAAAGTTGACCATCCAACCCCCGACCTGGGGAACAATGAGCCACGTTTACATCAAGAGTTTAATCACATATTGTGATAGGATAGTGACTGACGAAATCTGTCAAAATATAGCCAAATCTTAAGGCCGTCTCAATCTATCCTAAAGGCAAAGATCTTCAATATAACTTTATGTTCTTGTGCATTTGGATATTTGACCAATCACCTTGGAATTCTATTTTTGTTGTAAATATAATGTCTGTCTGTCCGTCCGTCTAGGCGTCCGCCCGTCCGTCCGTCCATCCACCAATCTCTGCGTCCATCTGTGTTTACGTCTGTCCGTCCATCCGTCCGTACATCAATCTGTCTGTCTGTCCATCCATCTACCGATCCGGCCTTTCGGCCTTCCGTTTATCTGCCCGTCAACCTTTTGGTATTACTGACAACCGCCCAGTATGTTGCAAATATAACATGATGCACTCGATTTCAGGCAAAGCAGATTTTTGCTTTCAATGAAAAGCTAAAATCCTATATGCACCGCCAGATCGCAGAACATGAACAGGATTTTGATCCCGATAATTTGCGCGACTATTTGGACATGTTTCTGAAAGCCAGACAGGAGGTGCCGGAAAGCATTGCACTTGAAGGTATGTTAATATCTATAAAATACGTATGCCCATAAACCTGGATTATACCATTATTGCGCTGCAACTCAATTAGATGGCGATTATCTTTAAAGTTAACAAAACCACGATTCATGTTCTCAAATGTTGGCAATCGCAGAAAACCACAGCAATTTGCAGTATCTGACTGAGTCAGCCGTATGATTGTGTACTCCGAGACTGCTTGTCCAAGCTTACCATATGTCACTTTGCGATTATATGCGCTGCGATTCCCAACTGTCGTCAAGTGGGGGAACAAATCTCCCCTTTGAAAAGCTGAAGCGAGTATATAAGGCTGATTTTCACGAACGATATTTTGAGCCGATGGATCGTGCGTGAGACATTTTTCTACTAGGGATTTTGCTCGTCATGCGACAATGGTGAAAAACCAACCATGTTTGATTTTCACGATTTGTTGCATGTGATTTCCGTGTCATTTCTTGCCATATCATGCATTGTAAACTTAAAGTCGGACATCGTGCCCTGTCATATAATCATTCACCGCTTTCATCAGCTAAATAGTCATACACCGTTTGCTCATTCATCAGTAAAATGGCGTCAGCGAAACGAGTTTTTGATGAGAAAAGGTAGCCAATTAATCAGCGGGTTGAACAGCAATGTTGGAATAGCTAGGTGTGTGAATCGCGGGGGTAAATAATGGAACAAGTAGTGACATGATCAGTGTGGGGATGAGTGTGGTGATGAGTGCAGGTACGCCCAGTCAAATTAGTTTCAAAATATTCAACAGAATATTTATTAAATATTAAAAGCAAACAATTTGTACAACAACGCATATACCGTCTTCAAATATGCGTTCGTGACGTACTTATCGACGTCATTCACTACGTCATCCATTATGATGTCATTCTACACACGGCGTAGATGATTATGACGTCATATGATGGATACGTACTCTGGAAAGGTGAATTGGCATGACTGCTGGTATGGGGAATGGTATGAGCTGTGTGGTGAATGATACTATGAGAAGTGGGAGGAGTGGCAGAATGAGTGCTGTGATGAGTGATGGTATGAGAGCTGGGATGAGCGCTGGAATAAGTGGCGGGATGACTGATGGCATGACACCTGGAATAAATGGAGGGGTGAGTGATGGTACAAAAAATAATATGAGTAGTGGGGTGAATGATGGTATGAGAAGTGGAATGTGTGGTGGGATGACTGAAGGTATGAAAATATCTATGGTAGGCCTACTGACATCTTTAATAACAATTGCAATGTTCACAAATAGAGCATGGTCTAAACAGCACATCTTCCATGGCGATGTCGTCAGTTGTCGTAACCGACGATGTCGTCAGTTGTCGTAAACGACGATGTCGTCAGTTGTCGTAAACGACTATGTCGTCAGTTGTCGTAAACGACTATCTCGCGCACGATTTTTAATCAATCGGTTCAAAATATCGTTCGCGTAAATCAGCCTTAAAACGGCCTCATATGGTGCGAATTTTTCAGCTATTTACTATGACTTCCTATGCTACGCTAAATCTGGCCTCACATGGTGCGATTTTTTTCTGCGATTTACTATGATGTCATACGCTATGCTTAGACAGGATTTGCTACTACAAATGCATAAATCGCAGGAAAACACAGCGTACGGCATCGTAAGATGGTACACCTCAAACGCTGAGATTTCCTTTCAGTTTCTGCAATTGTCTTCGTTTGCTAGTGTAGTAAAATAACACAAAATTGACAAAACCGACCACTAATGGACCTTTCCGGATTTAGCTATGCCCCGCCCATCTCTAGCTAAGCTCCACCCACACCTCGCTCGTGTTGGGATCGATCGATCTCTGAACACCATGACTATCAATTTTCAAAAGCTACACAAGTAAGCTGTTGAATATTTTGAAACTAATTTGACTGGGTGCTGTTGCTGCTTAAGGCAGCAACAGCGCCCAGTTAGATTAGTTTCAAAATATACAACAGCATGTTTATTAAATTGCAAAGAATACATACAATTCATACAACGTGTCAGACTGTTTGAGATTTTATGACGGTCTATATGGAACCCTTTGTGACGTAATGATTGTGACGTCATCATGCACGCGCTGGGCTGATTATGACGTCATACGAGGTCAGATGATGGATAGATACGCTGGAAACGTGAATTGCAACAGAGATGAAACCACCTGGAATCTGTTCAATAGGGTCCCGTGGATGATAAACAAAAGATGCCTGCCAATTTAGTATAATGTGGCATATATCTAGAGAACGGTTCATTATAGACCACATACGTATTTGACGGGTAGATAGAAACATGCTTGTAATGTACCGAAAAATTATGTCCTCTTCACCCCATGACCACTCTATAACGGCATAACCCAACAGATGACACTGAAGTTCGAGGTCTGAAAAGCACTTTTATGTTCACGGACATTTCTTAGGTCTCATTGTCACCTAAGTCAACACCAGCAAACAAAGAGTAGCGGTTAACGGTTCCTGCTCCAGCTGGTCATCAGTTATTAGTGGGATACCACAGGGAAGCGTCTCGGGGCTGGTACTGTTTGGCTATTTTATTAACGACATGCCACAATTTGTGTACAACTTAGTCAAGATGCTCGCCGGCGATACTAAGTTACTTTCACCTTTCATGGATCACTACAAAAAATACCACGACCATCTGGAATATCTGGAAAATGCGTCCAAATGAAAAGCAATGCATTTGGATAGATCAAATATGAAGTCGATGTATACCATGGCAGAGAATAGTCACGCGATCACTCTAGATGACACCACCTGTGAAAAGGACATGTATTTTTGCGTTGACGATATATGGAGACAGCAGTCAACAAAGCCAAAACGATCCTGGTTATGATACTAAAATCATTTGGCTGCCTGGAGGTCAACACACTTGCGCTGGTCTACAAAAGACTAGTGAGACTACGTCTAGATTATGGGAATGTTATATGTTCCACTTCATACAAGAAAGATATCTGTCCAATCTAACAACAAGCTCATATTGTAGATATGGGATTGTCTTGTGGGAAGGCATGACCCCGCCGGATATCTTATATTTACGAGTAAGTCCTAAATGAAAATCATATTTGAAAATACCAGGTGAGCTAACGAACCGAGTTATCATGTACATTATTATTTAGATATGTATTACGCTGTACTGGTTGACATCAACCAGTGCTGCTGATGTACAGTTTCGAAACTGAATAAGAATGTCGAATGACGCATTCATCATTAAAGTTAAAAGTCGAATTAAATGGAATAGGACCTCCGGTTCTGGGTTGATGTGTATCTGGCAATAGTTGAGGTAAAAGTTGTTGCTGTGGGATCGGCACACACTTTTATAATATTCAGCATTCGTTTTGGCCAGTAGTTTAAGGAAATAATCGAGTGATAAGAATCGACGGGGATCGTACGTGACAGACAGACAGACTATAGTTGATGACGGTAGACATTCCGACTCTCTTACGAGAGCACAACAACACCAGCTGGCAATGAGATCATACAGCTCATGTGCCTATTAACTCTCGTATCCTACAGGCTTGTTCACGATAGGCAAGGGACAGGACAGAGACATTGTAGCGTCCTGTAGGAATTAATAACACAATCGAAATTTGTATATCAACTATATGTCAATTATAGAAAGGCATGCTACAACAACACATTCCATAATGTTGTTAGTTAGCTGACAGATCACATCAAATCAGAACCAGCCAACACCGCTTTGACCCTGTGCAGCAGTAGCTCCATAGAAGAGAAGCACAGAGTTTGATTAGTCGGGATGACGTCATGATCAATGAGCATCGATCAAACTCTGTGGCAAAGAATAAAGAAGAACATGGTTCAAAGTGAGAATCGAGATGTAGATGATCAGGGATTGGTCAGGTAGACCAACAGTAACAAGTAGAAGCTTCTAGGAGGAAATAAGCAGACGTTGATTGGCGGACTGATTATCCAGACCAATCAAGCTGTGCTTATAACCTACCTAGAAGAATCATTGAAACAAAGAATATATATTACGATATGTATATATCTATATATCGTAATATGTATATAACTTCGGGTACACCGAAATGAATAAATAAGGCACTTTGCCTATTGAAGAATTAATCAATCCAACATCAGGGTTCCGTAGGCATCCTAGATGCTACGATAGTCAGAGCACTGATCATAGTAGATAAGCAGATTAGCAAAGCAATTGTTAGTACGAAAATATCAAAGTTTCATCATTGAATTATTATCAAAGTTTATCTTAATGTACAGTTAAAGTAGATAGAATAACATCATCATCTTGCTAGCAGCAAGACAAGAGTTTGAGTTGTGCATAAGTAGGAACTCCAGAGTGAAGAGTAACACTTCACCGAAGCTAGGAATCTTCCATCAGTCAGATAGGCCCGACCGTCTTCAAATAAATATCGTTACGTCCATCAAGTAACGAGGCGAGCCGACGGTTATCTTCTACTGCATCGTTGGTAAGAGGTTGTCGCAGCAACCGTTCACATCATAGTCTTACCATCGACGTAGTAGGAATCATTAGCAGACCCGGAGATCCAAAATCTTCAATATGATGACCGCTTGAAGGCACTAAAGCTGCTATGTTTTATATAACGGCGCATGCATGGTGACCTAATTGAGACATACAGGTATGTTCATGGCATCTATGGTGTAAATCGTGCAAATCTGTTGCCATCCGAGGACGTACATCGCACAAATGGCCACGGCCACACACTCCTAAAGCAGCGCTTTAAATGCAAAACATCGAAGAGGTTATTCAGTATTCCTGTGACAAATTAAAGGAATGGTCTACCTGAGTAGGTTGTCACAACGCCTACGCTTAACACCCTCAAGTCTCGACAGGTTCTAGAAAGACCAGATTTTCACAACTCACTTTCCCACCGACCTCGTCTGCTCCGCGCCCACGTGTACTACAGGAAGAACCGACTGAAGACATGGAAGAAGACAATGATCATCTGCTACATGCTGCCTAGCCTAATCAACAGAAACGGACTGTATCTAAGTCATTATTTTACTTGTTTTCGCAAATGCCTCTGCATCCAGAAACAAGCCGATGAAGAATCAGGTCCATGATGATGGCATCCGCGCATAGTCCACAGCCCGACTTGCAGGTGCATCTCACTAGTTTGAGAAGCGACTGTGGGGGCATGATCGAATTCCGTGTGTACTGGTGGCATTGTTCCTTCAGAAACTTTATCAGTACCATTCCAAGGCATGTTGGAACTGATGGAACACTCAGAGGCTGTGGTACTTCATCACGGCAGAGTTTGGTCGCAACATATTTGGGTGGATGCCATTTTTGCTGATAGTAAAACGTTCCTGGAATCTCTGATGCCTCATGGTGTAATGCGGATCATTCTGCGTTCCTTTATACAACATAACAGTGACCTTCTCACCAGCAGCTTTGACCTCGTCCTTCGACGGCTGCGCATATCCGAATAGTTTGGCCTGGACACGAATACCGTGTTGTCACCGATGAATGAACTTCAGCCCGACAGCTTTGCTTATTCAAAATACCCTGGATGTTGTACCGCTCCCGAAGAAAGCATTTAAAAAAGGATATTCATGTAGACATTCTTGCCTTGTACATGCATGATTGAATTTCCACTGAAACATGTCATCCTTTCTTTGGTTCAAGGCGGAAATATATCATGTTTGTTTCCTCCAGCAACATCGATGTGAAATGATGACTCGGGTGATAATAAGAACTAAACTTTTCATGTGAATGTAGAAATGGTTTACAAATATCGAAATTCTGTGTTAACTGTTGTGTTGTGACGTCATTGAGTGGTCGTGGGGTGCAGAAAATATAACTTTTCGTAGATTGGGGCATGTTTCTAGCTACTCGTAGCACATGTATGTAGTCTAAAATGAACCAGTCTCGAGATATATGCCATATTATACCCGATTGACAGCTATCTTTGTTGGCAGTCATATTGAATTCAACATGATCCACTCAAAAGATTATAATAGATGTTTTATACATGATTTCTGAGACCTAGATATATGCAAAATAAAAGTGGTTTGATTACTGTTGCAATTAGTGGTTGATCAAACCCCAGATTGGCTGGACTAGAAGGCAAATGTGGATTTTCGGGAGAAACTTGCTTTGGCCTGGGGTATAAATGAAGTCCCTGTCCTTGCTCTTTATGCTTTGTTGAATGCTCGAAGAAGGAGGAATTGAAGAGAGTCACAGAAAAGGGTTTGATCAATCCGTGGATAAGCAGGCGTGATGCACATGGCGCATTCGAAAGGACATATTCTACATGTAGAGCCCAATAGATTAGAAATTCAACAGTTCTGGCAAGAAAGAGGAATGTAGGTTTTAAAAGTACAAATTGTGGCCGGAATTTCAGGAGAAACATTTTAATGATTCCATGGAGATATTCGGAAATTCAAGATGACAGCCAAATAAATTGACAAATCCAGGTTTTCGTTACCAGCGCTATACTCGGATAATTCCATCGAAGTTTCGTTGAAATCTTGCCATTGGTTAAAGAGGCGTAGCCTCTTATTTAAAGGATTTCAGGATATTTTTTGGAAAATCAAAGATGGTCGCCTGTAAAATCGAACAATCTATATTTTGAATAGAACTTCTGGAATCTATCCCGATAAGACCCTTAGAGTTAAATAAGAATAAAATTATCCACACGTTTTAGGAGCCAATATGTTTTAAAGTATTTCCTGAAAATTTGCGGATCATCCAAGATGGCCACCACAAATGGAACAATCAAAGATCTCAGCTGCTGTTGTTGCTGCTGCTGCTACTGCCACAACTAATGCTATTACTACTACTACTACTACTACTACTACTACTACTACTACTACTACTACTACTACTACTACTACTACTACTACTACTACTACTAACTACTACTACTACTACTACTACTACTACTACTACTACTACTACTACTACTACTACTACTACTACTACTACTACTACTACTACTACTACTACTACTACTACTACTACTACTACTACTACTACAGTTGCTGCTGCTACTACTGCTACTACTACTACTACTACTACTACTACTACTACTACTACTACTACTACTACTACTACTACTACTACCACCACTACTACTACTACTACTACTACTACTACTACTACTACTACTACTAATACTGCTGCTGCTGCTACTTCTACTGCTACTGCCACTGCGACTGCCACTGTCACTGCTACTGCTGCTGCTAATAAATACTGCTACCGTTGCTGCTGCTGCTGCTGCTGCCACTGCTGCAAATTGACATTGTAGAGACATTAACTCTCTCTCTCTCTCTCTCTCTCTCTCTCTCTCTCTCTCTCTCTCTCTCTCTCTCTCTCCAACTATATCAGCATGTCCGCACTCTCGTCCCACTTGAATGTCATCTTGTTTGATAAAGTTTGCATGGATACTAAAATTGTCTAGTATTCGCCAAGACCACCCGTCACGTGATAAAATTGCCTGCACTACAACAAGATTTTTGAACTTATTGAAAAATTCCCGACAACTCACGATTTCCTAAGACATGCAACGGTATGTCCGATTTAAGTCAGCTTCACATGGCACGATTTTGCTACGTTTACATTATCATTGTCACCGTGGGCGACGCCTCGGACACGATCAATCGGCTAGAGAATCGTGTAGTGTATACTGTACGACCACGTGCGTCTTCCTAAGAAATCGTACAGCGTGAGAGAGCGACGCGATTTAATAGCTCATTGCCTTTCAACTCACGATTTTTCTTGTCTTGTGATAAATAGTGAAATGCAACACATGTTTGACTTTCACGATGTGTTGCAGTTTCGTGCATTGTAAATAGGACTGACGGACGGACGGAAGACGACTGAATGAACTAGCCTTGGCTAGCCTGATTTTGTCTGGCCGACCGACCGACTGATTCACTGAATGAATAACTGACTGAATAACTGACCGACTGCCTGACTGCCTGCCTGACTGACTGACTGACTGACTGACTGACTGACTGACTGACTGACTGACTGACTGACTGACTGACTGACTGACTGACTGACTGACTGACTGACTGGTTGGCTGGCTGGCTGGCTGGCTGACCGAATAACTGACTGACCGACTGCCTGCCTGAGCGACTGACAGTTTGAACGAATGACCAACTTACTGACTGACTGACCAACTGACTGACAGACGGACTGACTGAACGACCGACAAACCGACCGACCGATCGACCGACTGACTGACCGACAGACTGACCAACTGACTGACCAAACGACTAATCGACCGACCGACCGACCGACCGACCGACCGATCGACCGACCGACCGACCGACCGACCGACCGACCGACCGACCGACCGACCGACCGACCGACCGACTGACCGACCGACCGACTGACCGACCGACTGACCGACCGACTGACTAACCAACGGACTGACCGACAGACTGAGCGACCAACTGTCCAAACGACCGACTGACCGACAGACTGGCTGAATGACCGATTGAATGACTGACTGACTGACTTATTGACTGACTGACTGGCTGGCTGGCTGGCTGGCTGGCTGGCTGGCTGGCTGGCTGGCTGGCTGGCTGGCTGGCTGGCTGGCTGGCAGACTGACTGACTGACTGACTGACTGACTGACTGACTGACTGACTGACTGACTGACTGGCTGACTGACTGACTGACTGACTGACTGACTGACTGACTGACTCACTGACTGACTCACTGACTCACTGACTGACTCACTGACTCACTGACTTGGCGGTCCATTGAGCTGATATCCACAACTATAAATATAAATGTGTATATGTGACATATTGTGTGCACTAAGTTTTCATCATTCTATCGATATGTATCCAGTGTGACGTCAGTTGGAACTTACGACTTATCGAAGTCGGGTAAGTTGTGCCTGCATCGTGATCTTAAGAATGGAAGGGCCCGTTTCTATCTAAGCTCCGCCCATTTGTATCTAATTGCGGGCACCATTGCGCGAGCATTTGGACCGATTTTAACACGTTGAACCTTAAATTTCCAGAGTTTCAATCTCGCGGTAGCAATTCACGTAAGGTGTTGAATATTTTGAAACTAATTTGACTGCAGTTGTTGCTACCTATATCCGAGTCAAATAAGTTTCAAAATAGTCAACATAATGTTTATTAAATTGTAATTTCGCAAAAGACATACAATTTATACTGTTATAGTCTGACCATTTGCCCTTTCATGACGGCCTACGTCGATTTAACTGTGATGCCACATAAATAAAGGACCTAATTTGATCACGAAGTCAGATACTTGAGTGACATATCGGATTCCTCCATAGCTTCAAGAAGCCACAATGGAAAATAATGAATATATTCTATCTTCATATCCAGGTGGATATAACATCAACACTGCTATTTCTCTTTCTTTAGAAGACAACATATTTCGTAGCATCGTCGATCTGTTTATGGCTGGTACAGAAACTACTGGTACATCACTCTCATGGTTGTTCGTGCATTTGCTCAACAAACCGGAAGTACAAGATAAATGTCGAGAAGAGATACACAGAGTGAGTAGGCTACTTCTACAAGCACGGGAATCATCATTAAGCACATATAATACTGAAATTGGGAGTGCAACGTTTTGAAATAGGTCCTCCATGGGCGTATCCCCATTCTGCGATGTTGACGGTTGTTTTTTCACGCACGCACGCACGCGCGCACGCGCACGCACGCACGCACGCACGCACGCACGCACGCACGCACGCCCACGCAGTAATAACAAGTGGCTATATTAGACAACGTCACAGACGTTATGAGCTGTTTTACAATCCTGAGCACACATTTGTCTCACAAGCGATCCATAATCTGTATTGAACTTTATTCTGATCTAGCATAGCATTAAGCATGGGGGAAACCAAACGGTGTTGTAAAATCCAAACAAGTTGCTGAGAAATATAAAGAACTTGTCAATATGCAATCTAAAATAACACAATACATAATTATTACGGTGTCTTCTTGTTGACATGCCAATTGGTGGTTGATTTTTATCGAAGCCCATTTAAAATATGTATTTAAATGATAATTTCATGGAACATCAAGATTCTTGATACGCAACTCTCTTAGATTACTTCATGAAGTTGTGTGCTAGAGAAAATAGGGCACAGTATCTACACAAAATCAAATTGACATGTTTATGACATATCAACTGTCTCATAGTTATGTGTTTGAATTGTGGATTTTGGGTCTACTTTGTGCATTTGACTGTCAGGATTAATGTCCATTCTGGCACATTATGTTTGACGATGTTATGATCGTAGTTAATCACTGAATTAATTAATTTATGTAGCAATTAGAATTTATCTTAAAATGTAGGAATTGACCATCACATCATAAGTGGTGCATTTATTAACTAATATCTACACCGATCTGATGCTATGCAATGAAACATAACCGTCCATTATGAAAATCATTGGTAATCACCTCTAAAAATGTATCATTCAGACAATAAAACTAGTTTAGCAATAGGAAACCAAAGATCTGGTTGCATAACAATTATGCTACCGATAAACTTTAGCAGATACATATGCAATGTATTTTCTTACATGCAAACAATAATAGTGATAATTCAGTGTCCCGGAAAGGACATTTATTTAAAGGATCCACACCGCTATTTCACATGCATAGCAGTTGTTTTTCAAATACATTGTACCACTATACAACCATTTAAAACCATCAGACTCCTTGCTCAGATGTCAAATTAGACATTAGATAAGAAATAGCATGTCTAGAAATGATTCAATATATGTTGGTTGCCCAGTCCTACCTGTAGAATTAATGTACATGCTACCATGTACAACCACCTACACGTATGGCTGTGCCCAATGTCAACTCTGAACCTAGTCTTGAAGATGGAAATCTCAGAGAAAGGGAGCATGATAGCGAATGACTGGCTGGGTGAGGGCGGGGGATGGGGTGGTGTGATGGGTGGGGTGTGTGTGGGAGGACTATTTTATGGACTTTAATGTATTGATCTTGACAAAATCTGACCCTGAGTAGATGATGGTCTAGTCTGGAAATATCTTTCGAAAGGTCATATGTCAGGTCAGTGACAATCGTCTTCACCTCTTTCCTCAGCAAGTTTACTACTTAAAAACTCTTTCCTGTGTTCTCAGAGTGCATTTGCTATATTACTTCAATATGTGCTAGATAATGTTGGTATCCCCTGAAGGTTGACAAATGTTTAGCAATGATCTTTGAGCTGTTCAGGACATGCCATGATGGTCCACTGCACGACTGATTCAGGTACTTCTCGCTGGCATCCGCTGCACACATTCATGTGTCAACAACATTATTTATTTTCAGATTTTGCTTTTAGGTCGTGCATAGAGCATTCGACAATAATTTATCATTCTTACACGCTTTGTAGCAACAGATGGCTCTTTCATCATACCTGATTGTACAAACATTTGCCAGCTTCAGTTGCAGAAGCTTATATTCATGTTTGGATGCACTTCGCTGTCGATCTTATATGCATCTGTGCAGGAATGTTGCAACAGATCTTCGGCAGTCCCCTTCTTCACCCGTTACTGGATGAAGTATCTTCCTTTAACTGATGAAAGAGCGACCATCTCACAACTTTTTGTTCTTTGCTTTTTTGTCCATGAGACCCTCGTTACACCAAATCTTTGTTTTGATCTACTTCTTACTTCTTGAGTCTTTATCGCCAATGCTATATTGTTAAGCTGTTTCCTTTTTTCGACTGCTCTGTTGACTAAAGTCTCAACCGCTTGGGCATGTGTCAGGGATGCTGGCATAGGTGTCGTCAGTTATCGAACTTGTATCTGCTCTGCATGGGAAATATCTCTTCCTACTGGGAGCATGGACGTTTCGAAGTCTTGGTACATGCGGTAATATTTGCAGACGCCGCACTTGCCCTCTCTAATTCCTTGTCTCTCCACCGAGCTTGTGTACTTTTCTGTTTCTGCTTTCCCTTTATTTAGTTGGGTCAACTGTAATTGTCCATCATGGTACATTCCGGATTGCTCTTTTTCTTCTTCCTCGTGTCTTTTTTCACTTCCTGGTCTTCCTGAGAATCATCATAAAACGAGTCCATATATGTTTGTTGCTTTTGTTCATTTTCCACCTATTTGTATCTACTGTAAGACAGACGGTTCTTACTGTTTTGTCTGTGTACCGTAAATTTGTGACTTACTTCTCAATATTACTGCAGGTATTGCCAAGTACAGGCACTTTGACGTTTAGCTTTGATATCTTGGAATACATATATGTAGTTTACTGACCTTGTTTGCCTAAGCTTAAAATGAAAAACATGTGGGTCACATGGCTGTTAAAAAAGCTAGCGTGTATTTCATTGTTCAGCAATATTGAATGCATATAGTTGAACAATAAAATCAGATATTGATGACTAGCATGACAATTAAATCAACATATGTACATATATTCCTAAGTGGAAGCATGCAGGTGAATTAATCATAACAGGCGCATCAGTTATTTGGGCATTGGAATTGTGAAAATACAGAAATCAAGAACTTTATTAACCAAAGTCAAAAGGGTGTCCTTTCCAACACATACGGTTGGTATATTGGTAACTGGTGTAATGCTGTTCTGTTTGTAATAAATAGTACTTGGAATGATAGAATATGTTAGGACCTTTTGTCAGTCAATTAGTCTTGGGAATACAATTTGAATATTTATTGAATCATGTTATCTATAACTTGTTGTTATCTTAGAAGTTACATTATTGGTTACCAAAATCTTAATTAAAATAAATTAATCATTAAAATAATTGACTCCTACTATTATTTTGAATAGGGGATGCTATTGCAATACTTTGAAAACCAAAGATCCCATTGTGACCACATTACTTATAGCTTATCTGTGATAAATCGTGGTGTGTCGGAAAGGACATTTTGGCATAGCCGATTCAACTACTTATAAAGCACTAAAACAATATTTAATTAACATGACAGAATCTTGGCTAGTTGTACATATATTCAGTGAACCCTAAGGCAACAATTCCAGCCCATAATATCTTGGTCTTTATATTTGTTTGTAATTGGCATGGACAAATCTGATGTGTCGGAAAGAACATCGATTTGACCGAAATCTACTTACTTATTTTATATGCTATCTCACTTGCTAACCAAAGACTAAATTTAATTTTTTTTAATTGATTTATTGTGACAAATACCACCCAATTGCTGCAGGGTTTGTCTTAATTCTAAATCTATCCAATATAATGGATAAAATGGTGTTGTAGTTTGTGTCGGAAAGGACATTTTTTTTACGGAAAGGTCTTGTTGTGCAGTTTCGGTATTGTTTTTGGCCAAAATTACTAACATATTATTCTATGATATATATTGTTTACAAAACACACCAATCTTGCTATAAATAAGTCATTGACATAGTTTATAACTACAAATATGCACATTTACGCACATCTAAGTAGTTTGTTTCTCAAATGTGTCAACATTTTAAAGTTATTTAAGAGGTAAAATCGCCATTACTCAGTCATCGGTAAAGATATCTTGCTTCTGTTTTTGGTTTTTATTAGAGTTAACACACATTGATTTTATGCAATTGCAAATGTCTATTATCATAAAAGAGTTATCAAGTAAATCATCAGAAAATGATCAAGTTTCAAATATGCTCAGGACTGTAAAACTTCCTTTATTTAGACTGGTAATTGGTGTTCTTATCCGTAACCTCCTCACTCAGGATGAGATCTGTCCTTGTTTATGGGCGATATTGGCCTAGCTAAAACCTTATGGAGGAATTGAGATAAAACTTGTTGGATAGGTTGGGTATATATGACTGTCGTGATGTGGGCTTCGATGTTGCTTGCTATGAAGATGGTCTATGGCGATACGATAGTCTTGCCTTGCTCTTCTCTGTTTATCTTAGTCTTCTTACGCTTACAGGTAGTAGGCACGGGGCGCATGGTGGGTCTCGCCGACAAAGAATCGCTGCCTTATATGTGTGCAACTATCAGTGAAATGCAAAGAATATGTAGCATCGGTAAGTATACACGTGTCTTACCATAACCCCTACACTGATAAATTTCCCCATAGCTCCATCTCAGACAAACAAACAGAAAGCTGTTGAATATTTTGAAATTAATATGACTGGAAGCCATTACTGCCTTAGGAATGTCTGTTTTCTCATTTCATAGCCATTGGCAGAAAATGTATGCAAAGGTTTGTCACAGAAAGATAATAAAACTGCAAAATAAAACAACAAACATTAAAACAGTTGATTCCGTGTTTACAGTTCCTTCGTTACAGCATTTTTATTTTATTTTAAGTTAAATTCAAAATGAAGCCCAACATTTAGCTGGCATCGCTCAAGTGCCAATGTCAGAATAGTCCAGTAACAGTAAATGAAAAATGATAGCAGTTAAGAGAAGCAGTGCAAGATTACGTTTTGAACAATTCACCTTTTCAGAGTATCCATCGAGCATAATCAACTACGCAGCGTGTAGGATGACGTCATAATCATAACGTCATAAATTGCCCTGTAGGTTGGGCTTAGAATACACCTTCCGTATCCTCTGCGTGTCGTAAGAGGCGACTAAAGGAGGTAAGGGTGAGGTAACCCTGACAGAAACCCCGAGTGCTGAAGACGGAGGTTCCAGGCCGCACGGCGCACTCTAATAAACCATGGATCCACGCACTTAACGCATATGATCATGTCGATAGTCACTTACAGGACTGGCGGTATGATCAGCGAACGAAAAGAACAAGAAGAATAACGTCATAAATGATTCCATATGACCCGTCTTTAACTCTTAATAGTACGACACGTTGTACTAATTGCATTTCTCTACTATTTAATAAACATGCTGTTGATTATTTTGAAACT
>CM067366.1:66389713-66402213 GCA_034401795.1 Chaetoderma sp. LZ-2023a | reverse complement strand
ATACTTGACCTTAAGAATGGATGAATGATTGAAATAATAATTCATGAATTTACTAATATCTTTTCTTGCTTTTTAGATTTAATAGATATTATCATATAGAAAGTTGTTGAATATTTTGAAACTAATTTCATTTCGTAGCAATATCGTCTATTCAGCCTACTTTCTAGAAGGGGTTACCGCTGCCTCGACGTGGGCGCATTGCCAATTGCTCTCCTGTGATCGAGTTCCGGCCAACCTCAATCCAGCCACCTCAGTATGCAAACCTACAATCACGTGGGAAACTTGCCGTCACCATAGCGCTTGGTCAGTGCCACTATGTCTGTTTCACTACTGCATAGATTGACTGGTCAGCGGAGATCGCAACAACTTGCCCTGTGTTGAGGAGTACAGCTGTGTCATTGATCTTACCCACCACGTAACGTATTGAAACAACCAATTGGCTTCGAAAAGGTAATAGCAATGCAATGCTGACCTCAAATGGTCGACTTCTCTTCGTGGGTGCATCGCATGCTGAGAAAACGAAATTCTCTGCCAAATCTACTTCTTCCAGACACATTGACCTTCTCCACCCATTAGTACTCAGGAGCACGTTGCGGTCTTGGTGAGGCAACGATTGGGACAGCCATGACATGGAAATTTTGTAGAAGGATTTTTCTTTGCGGCGTACCCGGGGAAGATGTCGGTGAGGGTGGCACAAAGATCTGGAATGTTGCAATCATGTTGTTGTTTATGTCCCCAGTGGCAGAAATGGTGAAAAACCCTCTTCGCAGAATTAATGACTCAATTATCCACATACATGTTGACAACTATGTGGAGACGAGTACTCATTAATACGAAATGCTGATGTTTGCCTTTTTCTAAAAAGCGGCATACCCATGTAAATAGTAAACGGGGGGGGGGGGGGGGGGGGGGGGGGGTTGGGGTGGGGTGGGGGGGGGGGGTCTCCCAATTATTCGCATCCTGAGAAGTAGCTTCTTCTTCTTTGTATGTTATATATCAGTTGGACTGCAGCAGCTTTGCCATTGCATAGCCTAATTTAACGTAATGCTCCAAATCTGAGTTGAGATTTGGTGTTCGATCATGCTCACAAACTGGAGAAGACTCAAAGGAATTACTTCTTCAACAAATTCATCATGGAAAGTTCCATAAAATGTGTGCGCGTGCGTGCACGCGCGGTCGTGCATGCGTGCGTGTGTGCGTGCGTGCGTTTGCGTGTGTGTCTTCACAAGATCATGACTTCTTTGGCGAGGATAATGGCTTCGTATTTGAGTAATCAGAAACAGGACTGAGCATATGTCTTTGTTGAAAGCCAGAAGGATATTTATTTCCTGCATGTGAGCTTATCGCTCAGGCATTATATCTGATTGAGTAACTTCAGGTGTTTCTACCCCCTGTTTTACAGGCTGATCATATTTGCAAGCTGGAATATAGCAGGACCTTTGGTATCAGCTAGATAGGTGAGTACCTCAGAAAATGTCAGTGGGTAGTCTTTCTTCACTAGTGGCACTTGATACTTCCTCTTGCATAGAAAGGCCATATTTCTGTTGTACATGCCTACCAAGCAACACGCGTACTACTTCACCTCTTGTGCTGCAACCTTACCGCCACTCAGCGTGGGAAAATGGATCCCATCATTAGGCGTAGGTACATTCATGCAGTCTTTTCGAGCTACATTTACATATATTGGTTTGTCTTAGTTCGAATGTTAGGGCGTCCTTCTCGCATAAGAGGCACGCGGACTGTCGACTTTCACGTTTGATTCTTGGCATCGTTCTCCATCCTTCAACTGTACTACTACAAGCACTAAACTGGGGTTAACTGTTCCTGTTTGGCGTTGTTGAACATTAGTCGACAGCTCTGATGGTATTTTGCATGGGTAGATCTCAATGTTTCTTCTATCCTGCCGCCCCATCTTATATTGCTGGATGCAAACCAACCTATTAATGACCAGACCGTGGAACATTGTGAGTAGCCATTATGTTGACTACGGCATGGATAATGGGTTGGTGGTGATTCAGATCTTCGTCCTTCTCGATACGGTAAAGATAACTTTTGATCCAGTCAGTTTGTCATTTAGATGAAAATCATGAGACAATGAACGATTCAAATACGAGGAAATGTCCCATTATCACCTTAGCTCTTTGGTGCACAAATTTGATTAAGAAAATCTAAATATTTGCATATTGAATCTTTATTTGCAGGCCAAGAGACGACTATTCTGAAGATTTACCAGCGAAATCACTAGTTCTGTTATCGATCCACTCAAATTAAATTAAAAGAATACTCTTCTCTTGGCCGGCAAATGGACATTCCTCAAAACCTCTGCAGAGGCCGGTTTCGACCAACTTCCGTATGAAAGGGTTAAAAGTGCATACAAGAAAAATACTACTACAAATTATTATAAATATGCTTGTGTACAATCAGGTATAAGATTTCAATTGCCTCTAGTACATAAAAAATGAGCCCTACATCTAACCTGATTGTTCATCAAGTGGCATTTACCGTCTGAGTAGCTGACGCCCCTTGGGCTGGCTCTCCCACACTGGCACCTCCTGGTACTTAAGATGTGGCTGTCGCCCTGCGTCTAACTAATCTAGTAGCTAAATAATTGGGCTTATTATATAACGTTTGACACGCTGGGTTTAAGAGCAGTAATGACACGGCCACCAGTGTGCCCTATTTGTGCTTTGATGTTCACTTTGTTCCTCCCATGACTCTGCATTCTTTTCTTTGTCAATCCATCGATGAATTATGCTTCCATAATGCAGGTCTGCCCGGCAAATACAGTTATCAATGGCGCTCTATTCTGTTTGGCAATTTAAGCCAAAATCGACGAACGGTCCAAATCGATCTATCTATATCCACCGATCCTCATGTGTCTGTGGGATATTCCTCATCCACCACCATTTTCTTGTGGATGACTTCGTGTACATTATGTTGGAGTAAATCATAGTCCATCAAATACAGAAACATGCTGCAGGCTACTCTAGCCAATGTGGGTTTCCGAGGCGTGGCGGTTGCTTCGCTCAAATAGCTAGTCGGAGCTATTGGTGAGAGTTGGGTAAGGGAAAAGGATTAATGCCAGGAGTCCATGCATGCAGAGGATGTGACTGACTTCTGAAACAAAAGTCCTAACCCTAATTACCACACATTACACGCCATGCTACACTGCTTCACAAATGCAGGTTATTGGTTAGCTTCATATATTTTCAATCAGTGTGCTATTAATTGTAGGAGGAAGCTTCGGACAAATTTATCTTTGTAAATGCAGCTTCTGCACTGTCAAGAACATATAATTTCATGCCGAGGTCGTTCACATCGGACTACTCTGTCAAATCAATTTGTGACAGAAGAATTTCAACGACGGGCATCTTGACAAATGCGGTCCACTTTGAAATTTAGGTTTTATCACCATTTGAATAATTCCCCTGAAATACTCACTTATATACTGCAATAATGGGTCACACACTGTATAAATTAGGCACAACAGAAAGGTTATCTTATATAATGTTGATCTTTTTGTTTCACATATCATCCCTGGATTAGATGGGAAGAGTTTCAGCATTGGCTTTGGCCAGGCGAACACTTTCGATGAACACACAACGGGGAATAGATGGATCCGATTTGTCAATCACCTACCTATCTGACATCATAATCAGCTACGTCACTGGTTAGCTGACGTCACCCTCACAATAACGCATAGCCCCGCCATGAAAATGCATCATAGGCAGCAAGAACCCCAGCCAAATTAGTCTCCAAAAACTTTAGCAGCATATCTACACAGCTACTTTGAAATTTAGAGTCTGGGAATTCAGGTTTCAGAGTTTCAAATCGATTCCAACACGTGTATAAATTGTACAGAGCTTAGGGTAAAATGTGTTGGTTAGAAATGGAACCCCCCCCCCACACACACACACACACACGCACGCACGCACGCACACATGCACGCGCACCCCCCCCCCCCCCCCTCCACCCCCCAACCCCTTCACACCACCTCCACCACGATGAGTACTGAAAACAATGATTCAGCATTATGATTTCATTTATATTATATATACTCCATACAATTTTCAACCATAACTTATGCGAACATGATACGCCGTATCATACCGCACATTATTCACAATAGGTGTGTGAGATAAGCAGATGCCATAAGAAATAGTTGTAAATGTGAGATTATGTTTAGAGACATGTTACTTTGACAACTCTCCAAGATAGTCTTTCATATCAAACTGATCAGGAATGATTGCATCGTATTATACCCATTGTCGCACTGGACTTCTCTTTCTTGTAAGCCTATAAAAATATACACTAAAATCGCTCGTGAGCTCCTTCCTCCCACTCCCACCCAACCCCACACCCCATCCCTACCCTCTCTCCCTCTCTCTCTCTCTCTCTGTCTCTCTCTCTCTCTCTCTCTCTCGTGCACACACCGGCGCACGCATGAACACACGTACACACAGACGCACACACGCTATTACCAATTATTGCTACGCAAACGTTTGCTTTGTAACGCAGTTCATAATCTGTGGATTTATTAACATTGTGAAATGTCTACCATGTCTCATGTCTGTCATTGGTCAGCTTTTGTCACTGGAAATCGATCGATTTGCAGTTCGTTGGAAAGATAACAGTTTGTGCATATTATAGTCTATTATGCATCTCGAGACTTTGGTGCGAAAATATATTCTTAAAAAGTGGATAGCTTGCCAGCATTATTAGTATCTGCCCGTGCGAGCCAAGCATTACGAGCCTCCAACTAGGTAGCAAGTCAAGAATACATCTCTATATTAAAAAGCTAGCTAAAGCGGAAGAAGCTCTTAATAAATTATTTTATTGACCAATAAGATGACTTGGCCCGGAAGTTTATGGTAATAAACCTTTCTATTGACCAACCAGAGGGCTCAATATATAGATAGCTGGCAATAAATATGGTTCCTGAGCTAAGGAGGCAATTTGATTAGAAGCATCGTAGAAATTTACTACAAAACCATGTAATAAGATTTCTTGCTTGATTTTTTGTTTTGCATGTTATTGGATATAACAGTTGATCCGATTTGTATCTTTATAGGCAGTGGCTTCTTGTCTGATTCAGCTATTCTCATTATGGTACAGAATAGGACCATAATCTTGGTAATTGCATGACTAGATTGCGTGACTTAGAACGCATTCAGCCTATGAACACTTCTTGCTGCTTCTGTATGCCGAAGCTATGTCGATGTCGGGAGAAAATGGATTCCATTTTTGACAATCATATTATTGATTGTAAGAACCGATCTATTAGGACCCGTTTCTAGCTATGCCTCTCCCCTTTACTTACACGTGTTGAACTCGATTTAAAATGTTGAATGCTGAATTCGCGAAATTGAAATATCAAGGTAACTGAACCGGTGAACTGTTGAATATTTTGAAACTAATTTGAGTGAAATCTGTTGATGCATATGGCAGCAACAAGCAGCAGTCAAGTTAATGTCAAGATATTCAACAGAATGATTAGTAAATTGTAAATTCAAAGACATACAATTCGTCAATTCTTTGACAGACCTTTCGATTTTTCGTGACTGAGCTACGGCATTATGATCATGACGTCGACTAACATGTCGACATGATTTGATTATGGCGTCAGATACTTGAGTGACAGATCAGATCCCTCTATTGACTAGAATTGGCATACAAATAATATCCTGCAATATTCTGAGAGCGGCTGAAGGCTTCTCGTGAGACATATACAGCCGACTGATGAGTACAGTATTTCTATAAAGTTTGCGAATGGAGGATTCCAATTTCTCAGTCAATCATATGACGTCATAATCAACTACGTGACGTTCCGGATGACATCATAATCAATTACGTCATGAATGACGTGGCTAAGTTCGCCGCGAACGCATAATTGATAAGGGACTAAGCGTTGTTGTACAAATTGTATGTCTTTACTATTTAATAAACATGCTGTTGAATATTTTGAAACTAATTTGACTGGCCGCCGATGCTGCTATAGGCCAGCAACAGCGCCAAGTCAATTTAGTTTCAAAATAGTCAACAGGCTACCTGTAGAGTTCTCTGGAAATTGATAGTCATGGAGTTCAGAAACCGATCGATTCCAACGCGGCGAAGCGTGGGTAGGGCTTATACAGGCGTGGGCGTGAAAACTGAAATCCTATATCTCCATCTGCGTCTTAGAACTGGCTCGTCTGAACTTGAACATAAAGTTATGGAATAATTCCTGTTTAATGCATATTATATATTGGAATATATGAATGACGTAGCCAAGTTTGTCAGGAACTTTTAAACGGCGGTCAGTTGTACGGATTGTATGTCTTTACTATATAATAACCATTCAAAATATTCAACAGCTTACTTGTATAAAGGAAATCATTATTTAAAATCTATCTTAGTTACCTTCGTCCTGTATGGGAATTGAAAATAGAGATTGGTGGGGCATAGCTAATAGTGGATTCATCTATTGATTGTGGAATGAAGATCGCATGAAATATGCCAGAAATCGACTGGAGAAAACGTATCATTATCTTTGCTGCTTTCGACAAAAACAAGTAATATATCAACTATCGATTATTGCGGACCATGATTTATGCTATAAATGGACAGAAGTATAGAAGTAATATTCACATAGCAAGCGCATTGCGAATAGAGGGGAGTTCTGAGTGAAATGCTGATCTTACAAATTTCATATATCTCTCTCAGTATGGAAGGATGGTATCTCATTTTGGTCTCTGTCTGAGTATCTGTTTTCATATTTGTTGGTTTTTTTGGGGTTTTTAGATCCGGAACGGATCTCTAACGCTTGGTCATGTCGTCGTCGTTGTTGTTGTTGTTGTTGTTGTTGTTGTTGTTGTTGTTGTTGTTGTTGTTGTTGTTGTTGTTGTTGTTGTCGTCGTCGTCGTCGTCGTCGTCGGCAGCGGCGGCGGCAGCGACGACGACGACGGCGGTGAGGATGCGGACTGTTGTTTCTTTTTACAACACCTTATTCCGTTTTCATCGAATCTCGTTGACACCTGTCTCGCTGACATTTCAGACACCTATTTTAGGCATAAGTCCGAGAGAGAGAGAGAGAGAGAGAGAGAGAGAGAGAGAGAGAGAGAGAGAGAGAGAAAGGGTGAGTGGGGAGATGGGGTGGGGGGAGAGGCAGAGAGAGAGAGAGAGGGGCGGGCGATGGGTAGGGAGAGAGCGAGAGAAAGAGAGAGAGAGAGAGAGAGAGAGAGAGAGAGAGAGAGAAAGAGCGAGAGAGAGAGAAAGAGTGAGATAGGGCGAGAGAGAGGGAGAGGGGAAGAGAGAGAGGGCGGGGAAGAGAGGGAGAGGGAGCGGGAGAGGGGAAGGGGGGGGGGGGAGAGAGAGAGAGGGACAGTGAGAGGGAAGGAGAGGCAGAGAGACAGAGGGGGAGAGAGAGGGGGAGAGAGCGAGAGAGAGGGAGAGAAAGGGGGATAGAGGGAGTGTGAGGGAGTGAGGTGGGCGGGAGGGAGAGAGGGAAGGAGAGAGGGGGAGAGAGAGAGCGAGAGGGAAAGGGCGACCGAGGGAGATGGAGAGAGAGAGAGAGAGAGGGAGAGAGAGAGAAAGATAGAGAGAGAGAGAGAGAGAGTGAGAGAGAGTGAGAGAAAGAGCGAGATAGAGAGAGAGTGAGATAGGGAGAGAGAGAGGGAGAGAGGAAGAGAGAGGGACGGGAAGAGAGAAGTGGGATAGACAGAGAGGGAGAGAGAGCGAGGGAGAGAGGGAGATTGAGAGAGAGGGAGAGAGAGCTGGGAGAGAGAGAGAGAGGGAGAGAAAGGATGAGAGGGAGAGAAAGAAGGAGAGAGAGAGGGGAGAGCTTGGGGGAGACAGATGGAGAGATAGAGGGAGAGAGAGAGGGGTGGAGAGAGGGCGAGAGGGAGCGAGAGAGATACAGAGAGAGAGAGAGAGAGAGAGAGAGAGAGAGAGAGAGAGAGAGAGAGAGAGAGAGAATGGGAGCGAGGGAGAGGGAGGGCGATTGAGAGGGAGAGGGGGAGGGGGCAGATCGGGAGGGAGAGGGCGAGGGAGGGAGAGGATGAGGGAGAGGGGCGGGAGGGGAAGGGAAAGGGTGTGGAGAGGGAGAGAGAGGGGGAGAGAAGGAGAGAGAGAGCGGCGGGGGGGGGGGGGTAGGGGCGGAGAGAGAAGGAGAGAGATGGAGAGAGAGAGGGAGAGAAAGAGAGAGGGAGTGAGAGAGAGATAGAGAGAGAGAGAGAGAGAGAGAGAGAGAGAGAGAGAGAATGGGAGGGAGGGAGAGGGAGGGCGATTGAGAGGGAGAGGGGGAGGGGGCAGATCGAGGGCGAGGGAGGGAGAGGATGAGAGAGAGGGGGCGGGAGGGGAAGGGAAAGGGAGTGGAGAGGGATAGAGGGGGAGAGAGGGAGAGAGAGAGGGAGAGGGGGAGAGAGAGAGAGGGAGAGAGAGAAGGAGAGGGAGATGGAGAGGGTGAGGGAGAGAGCGAGAGAGAGGAGGGAGAGAGCGGGAGAGCGGTGGAGAGCGAGAGAAGGAGAGAGAGGGGGGGAGAGCGAGAGAGGGAGAGAGCGAGAGGGGGAGAGAGAGGAAGAGAGAGGGAGAGGGAGCGAGAGAGAGGGAAAGAGAGAGAGGTTGAGAGAGAGTGGGGAGAGAGAGGGAGAGAGAGAGAGGAATAAAGGGAGAGAGCGGACGATTGAGAGAGAGAGAGAGAGAGAGAGAGAGAGAGAGAGAGATAGAGAGAGAGAGAGAGAGAGAGAGAGAGAGAGAGAGAGAGAGAGAAAGAGAGAGAGAGAGAGAGAGAGAAAGAGAGAGAGGTCTATAGGTGGATGAACGAATATTGATAAAAACCTGAAAATCGTACGCTATTTGTCACTCTCGACATCATTGGGGGTTATTCTAGCAGTAATTATTTAGTTCATCTCGAAGCCGATTTTTTATTTGCCTCATTATAAGGTTTAGAAGGTCGCCCGCCCTTAAATTGTAATATTTATAGAAGTTGTGGACGTTTCCGAATCATTGCTCGTATGACCTTTTTCTTATTTGTTGGTTGGTTCGATTGATTGCGTTCTTTCGCGTTCGTTTATTCAGTCGGTCGTTCGTTGATTCGATTTTTCATTTGTTCATTCATTTGTTTGTTTGTTTGTTTGTAAATAAGTGTTCAGTTCAGTTGAGTTCAGTGAACTCGGTCGCTACTTACCTGTGTAGTTACGCTAAAATTGATATTCTTGGAATTCAATGTTTAAACGGTTAATCTATCCCGACTGGCATAACGTCATAAAAGCAAGCATGGTTATGTAATCAAAGTGTGGATATTGCGGAGGCGTGAACGCCGTGCCAATATAAGGATAATCAACACAGACAGCAGGACCGCGGGAAAATACATTGAAATAAAACGCAATTAAAAGTACATAGAAACAATAATAATAATAATAATAATAATAATAATAATAATAATAATAATAATAATAATAATAATAATAATAATAATAATAATAATAATAATAATAATGTGTTTGTCTGCATCAATTAAGCTCAAGGCGATGAATTTATGGCGTAGAGAAACTTGGGACTTTCATTACATAATGCTGTACTTGAACGGGATATGCAGAGTTGTAGCTCGGCGGGGTACGCGGTGGTCCGCCATGACGTTCCTATCCATCGCGCTGCAAATGCACGACGTACAGGAGGGCTGGTTAGCTGCGGATCTCGGGGTGGCGGATTCCGTATCGCGTCTCTCCGGAAGGTACAAAGACAGACCTCGAAGGCCGGTGGAATACATTTGTTCCGGTGGGGACGTGCGACCATTGCTGCTGAGATTGAACCACACCGTGTCGTCCCAACTGTTGGTGTCACCGGTATGACGATCCATATTAATTTAGACTACTGACAAGATGGTGATAATAATTAAACAGTCACAAAATTTAGACCACTATACAAACAATTCTATACATTTGACAGTGAATGAGCACAATAATACACAACGTAGAGCCGGGCCGGTGTTCTTTCTACGTGGTTTCGCCGGAGGTACCACACAGATCCTTGAATCCGCAAAGGTATCCCCGCAAGAGAGAGTTTCCGCAACGAAGTCACTAGATAGTTTAATATAAACTAGTATATCCCCTAACACACTCACAAAGAAAATATTGTTGTTGCGAGAGGAAAGTGACTCATGTGGGCTTCCATCACAGGAAAATGCCTTCAACGTCGAAGCGGGGGAAAAGAGCTGGCAAATAGGGCCTCTCTTTTGTTCAACAGAAAATACTAAGTGCTGAAAATCCTAGTGAAGCTACTGTTAAGGTGTTGCACGCTGGTTTACGTGAAGACGGGACGAACGATTTCCGAAGAATTCCCTGGTCACCGTCTTATGTAGTTCCAAAGTTACTGCATTGGTAGCTGCCGCTTTATTTATGCGGGACTTCTGCTACATCCTAACCTACCATTTAGGTGTTAGTAACGAAAACAAGCTTTGGCCACAAGTGGCACGGTTTACTACCTAACTTTTAGATATGTTTATCCATTGGGCGCAGATGCCCGGCTTCCCTAAGGTTGCCCCGCATAGCATCTACCTCCAAGGATAGCATGCGTACATGTTACGGAACGAAGCTCCCGAATCAAATAACGATCTGGCTACCCGGTTCCGCAACCACATATAACATCACCAGACGAGTTTCACAGTTTACACAAGCAAATTTAAATACTGACATGTCATTATGGTGGGGATGGAGAGACGGATATCCATGGTGGGCTCTAAGGCCTCACCCAGACACTGCAACGAGTTGGATGGAGGTCCGCATCTCGTCCATCACCGAGTGTTACGAGGCTAACATTTGACCTGTCATTAGGGTTATTTTCCACGATGCCCAGAGCTGCACTGCAGGTCGGTATCACAACATACAAATTAATGTTATTATCATTTAGCAGTGCTTCCTACTTTGGCAGGGGGATGGGTGGGGGGGGGGCTACTTAATAAGTATCCGAAGACATGAGGGGGCGTGTATGTAAATCGGCACTTTAACTATCACCGCTCGCAAACCTTCGATGGTTTCCCAGGGTCGGATCCGGTCAACATGTCGATTGGGAATCCAGACAATTAATAAGCCATAAGGCTGGTGGATGCGCGGAAAGAGACAATAACTTACTATATATATGAAGCCCTATAAGCCACTTGGCCAATTTTACACAACCTTGCCGCTGCGTGGGGCAACATTGCCACAACAGCCGGGAAAGAGGCATACAATACGCGTCTCCAACGAAGAAATTGTCCCTAACCACTTTAAACCCATCCTATCGAGCTGAATAGCCAGGTTTAGTCGGTAACATGTCAGGCTCAAACATTTAGAGCATGATCAGTGACCTCAGTGTAAAATTGATGCTAGGGGAATCGTGATGCGGATATAATGTTGCTGTATAGTATTTCCTAATGTACTGCATTCTAGAGGTTTTATAAATAAGCAAAACTCGATGGCTACTTGCCATATGCACAACTAACCAATACACAATCTAACGGATACGATGATAATGAATATGATAATTAAAACGTATCACAGATCACTAGACCTTATGGTGTGGCTAGTTGAAAGCACCCACAGTAACTAAGGATAATATTCACAGTAAAACAGAAATTATAATAATGCGGTCTTAGGACCGGTATGGTACCTATTAGTCATCAGTATCTTTATACGGAAATAATTAAACGTTTTTATAACTAAATGTACACTAGTATAGCTACTCGAGTACCTATTGGTCATCGGTACGGGACATGTTCACTAGTTGCTGAGATTGAGGCGCTATTATACACATAGTACGAGATGATGCGTTCTCAGGGCTGGAAAGATTTCCGCAGGAAGACATCCGCAGGCAGGTCTCTGCAGGCAGGTCTCCGCAGGCAGGTCTCCGCAGGCTGACTTCTCCAGGCAGGTAGGATACGGTACATTCTCAGGACAGGTAATGGAACAGTTCGGGAATGTCCACTAGATAGACTTATAGCTGATACATAATCACAGCTGAAGTTGTAAAGTTTTCCGTCCAGCGACGGAGATATGAAAGTTAAGGGTAACCCATTAACAGGGGGGGGGGGGGGGGGGGGTGGTTACTTATATAATGACAATGCATGTACAATCACTGGCACACATTGCGGGGTGCGTTGCATAGCCCTTGCGGCGCACCGGGCAAAGTTCACCCAGACTGGTCGAAAGTTAATTTGTCACACACGACATGCAGTGCGGAAGTTGAAGTCCACTTTTCAGCGTGGCTGGCAGATCCAGCCAGTCATCCACCAAGAATCACCATCGGCGCTACGTTCCGTAGGATTACATCCCAGGCCTGCACGGCCCGTCCATAGGAAGACTCCCTTAGGAAGTTCGGATGCGGGAGTTATAACCTTTAATTTAGTTTATTACCCTCGGATGGCCGTCCAGGGGTATACAAAAACTGTGGAAGCCGAGGACTCCTTACCACTGCGGATGAGCTGAAATCCGAATGGCACCGGATGAAGTAGGAATCACCGTAGGTTTGCAGTTGCACACATCTATCCC
>CM067366.1:66344713-66384713 GCA_034401795.1 Chaetoderma sp. LZ-2023a | reverse complement strand
TCTAAATGAGCGGGTAGACGCTATTGTTAAAAAATGTAGGGTACAGGCTATTGTTCTAAATGTCTGGCTACACACTATTGTGTGCGTCTGTTCACTACTTAAATGACATATTTGTATTAATGCATAATTAGGTTAATGTATTTTTTTAATAGTTTTTGACATGTGTAACTCTGCGTAATGATGAGCGTGTGCTGACTGAATGATGAACGTGTACTAGCTGATTGTGTTTAACGTATTAATTAGGTGGGCGGCGCCCTCCCCCCTTGTGGTTAAAAGGATATTTTGAAACTAAGTGACTTCCTATTTTAAATTACCACATTGAACATGACCTTTGAATAATGGCATACTGCACGAACAATAGAGGTCACATATGAATTGCAGGTGACCAGCTGTGTGCTATTGTTCTCCTGTCAAAATGATTAATGGGTTTTAATGTGACATTTGACCCTATCTCGACCAATCAGGATTAAGAACAATAGCGTCCAGCAGCCACCTGCATTAACAATAGCACACCGCTAGTCATTTAGAACAATAGTGCACAGCGCCCACTTATTAACAATAGTGCACAGCTGGATGGTATCTGTTGAATATTTTGAAACTAGCGCAAATTGAAACTTTCTATGTCAAATTAGTATCAAAAAATATTTGCTTAAACTACCACTGCACCTGGATTAGGTTTGAAAAATCAAAATGTTAAAATATAGTTCATTTCTTAGTTGTATATCTGATGAATATTTTGAAACTAGCACGAATTGTAGCTTCCTATGTCAAATTAGTATCAACAAATATTCGCTTAACCTACCATTGCACCACGATTTAGGTTTGGACAAAATTAAAAAATGGTAAAATATAGTTAATGTGTAGTTTTTCCTGCAAGTGTGATTCAAGTGTTAATGAATCCATCAATAGAGTTCATCACACTTTTTTTAAGAATAGCATTTATCCACATGAACAATAGCGCGCAGCACTCAACTATAGCACACAGCCGGTACTAGTTCTGATTTGCGCCAGTTGTGATGCACAATAGCGGTCACCTGCATGAACAATAGCGACCATCGTCCACCTGCCTGAGCAAAATTGTCGCATTCTATAATTTTATTTAATATAATTTAATTTTTAAGGCATCATCAACTTCTAGCAAACTAGTTTCAAAATATTCAATAACTTATATGAATATATTTATATTTATTTATTAATTTATTTTAATTTATAAGGCATCAACATCTTTCAGTCAAACAGTTTCATCAACTTATATGAATATATTTAATTTATATTTATTAATTTATATGTGATTAAGTTAAATTTAAAAGGCAGCATCAACTTCCAGTCAAAATAGTTTCAATAAATATTTTATTTAATAATAAAATAATATATTATTTAAAACCAAATAAAAATGATAAAAATATGTATCAGTTGTTCCAGGTTGAAGATTTCGTGACCCCACAAAGGTCAGGGTCAAGGTTGTTCAGGTTCTGGAAAAAGGTTGCCTTCTCCTCTTGCACTTCCGAGGTGATGATTGAAATGAAACTCGAAACGCGTCGTCTAAGTTTCAGATTATTATTTCTTTCTGACTGACTTTGACTTTTTACAATATTTTCACTGAATATGTTAAGTCTTTAAATGAGATATAGATAAAGATTCGAACTTAATGCTTAAGCTATCTAGCCTGACTGAGAGAGCAACAATCTATTGCGAGAATTTAGAATTTAGTTTAAGATCAAAAATGAATAGACTTCCTTTTCCTTTCATGGTCGCTCATATTTATACCAAGAGAATGTGTTCCATTCCGCTCTTCTATTATTCGTGAATGATGCCAACGGCCCATGACTGACAGTGTTTACAATTTCTGGGATCCCTTCATCCATACAAAAGTTGTGCACCGTCTTGAGAATGGTTTTACTGAACGCTGGGCTTCCAACCGTTTTGTGGCTCATATAGAAAATTTCACCACCAATCTTAAGTGTTGATTCCACTTATCAAATTCTATTTTCAGAATTTAATATAAATTTCTGAGTGGTATTGAGAAGTTGAAGTGCTTAACGATTTGATGTCAGGCGCCAAAATGTACTATCCACAATTTGCCAATGCTTTAAGCAGGCCCGCAAATTGACTGAAAAGTATCCTCTTTAGTTATTGTATGACTACTAAACAACGTCCTCGTGACTTTGGTCTTATGATGTCTTGTGACAAATTCTCCTGGTAACACGACCATGTTGGGTTTTATTGGATTTCAGACACACTCACAATTGTGTTTCCAATCCTCACAATTTTCCTCTGTTCTAATTCAATTAGAGTATAATTTCTTGGAAACTGATTGCTGTTGGTTGCAGCAACAACTTTCTGTTATTGCTTGCATTATCCCAACATCAGTCAGCTCTCTCATTTCAAAATTCATCTTACGTCCTATATCTTAGCATTCCCAGATTGACGTAAATACACCTCACAGCTTGATGCACATGAGCTGTGATTTTAATTCATAACGGTTACATGATGCTCCACATAGGTTCGAAGTATAATGAGAATAATATCCGTCCGTCCGTCTGTCCAACATGCCTTCATATCCGTCCGTCTCTCCAACTCTTCTGCGAATATGGTTGCATGATGATCGTGCCTATATTCGTGAGGGGTGAAGATGGTATTGGCGAGGTTATAGGGCATCCGCAGACATTAGCGGATCAGATGGTAGCTATTCCATCTATCCATAGCTATAGATGTCCACCAACCGAGGTTAAACGACCACCTCGTCAGATTGTCGTTTAACTCACTGTGTACCATCAACAGCCATAGCTCACCATATCTACAGTTTCCATTAAGTCATGATGCACTATCATTATATTCAGTCGACGTCATTCAATAGTACATTACGAAATTGATTATTACGGCAATAAGTATGACAGACTGTGCACAAAGTATATGATTGACTTCTCTTAACTGGCTAATATGGTATGTTTGCAAATAATAATGGTTTATCCCTGGATACTCGCAGTATTATCATGCTGCGAGTATGTGAGGGCGCTAGCGACGAGTGCCTCCTATCCTAAATGGGCAAGAACATCATGGGCCGTCTTGTCACATCACAGGCGACCATGTCCCAGGTCAGTTTGATGTGCCCATGTAGCCAGGACGCCCTCGCGCTGCGCATACGATGGTGTGAAATAGCACAATACAATATTGTAGTACCGGACGGGTACCCATGGAATTGTACCTAATCAGATACGATCATAATGGCAAGGTAAAAGTGTCAGAATCGGTGGCCCATGCGAGGATAGCTTTGACCATGTCTCGTCACAACGTAGACGATATGCCACCCGGGTTGGCACAAACCCATACTCGCATGTTCCAACGTCCTCTGGACATCTATCCCTCGGTAAGTGTGCAGCATTGCCCCGATTGTCATCTGGACGCTGCACTTTGAAAATGATGGGAAAAGTAAATACATGTTATAATAACCACATGCGAATCTCCACTGGTTGATTCGTTCCACTCTGTTGATAACGGTAGTATAGACACATTTTTCGATACTGGTGCTCATGACATAGCAGTCAATGCAGTTTTAAAGTTTTTAATAGTGGTATTGGAAGTAGGCCTAATTAATACGCGATCCCAACATGGAAACAATAAGTTTCAAATCGTTGTATGTTGAATGTTGAATATATGGAGATACGGCTCGCCGTCCGTCATACAAGGGTCGTAAAATGACAGACTATTTCTCTCCTTCGGGCCTGATAATATCGGATACTTCCCAATCCGTTCAACATTCATACACACAATTAAGCTGTACCTCTGCCTCCTCCCCATCCCAGTTCCTTGTCTTCCCCTTCCCGCCATGCAGATAATGTACGGTTTCCGAGCCAGGGAAACTGACCCCGGCCCCTCTCTCAGGGTGGTGGAACACACATAAATATTATATTAAATGTGCTAGGCGTAAACTAAAGAGCGTGCTCGTTCACCTGTTTTTGTCGCATAGCTTCCCATTCCTCCGGTGGTCCGGTGAATACGGAATACACAAAACAATAACACGGCATCAGATTAAATGTAGGCGACTTTATCCGATTATGTAAGTTGATATACTTATATACGTATACATGCACACAGACACATATATTTATATATATATATATATATATATATATATATATATATATATATATATATATATATATATATATATATATATATATATATATATATATATATATATATATATATATATATATACATGCACACAGACACATATATTTATATATATATATATATATATATATATATATATATATATATATATATATATATATATATATATATATATATATATATATATATATATATATATATATATATATATATACACGATGTATAAAAGTACATATCAGCGCAGTAGCGAGTCTCTTTCTTGCGACAACGAGTTATGATCAATCATTGGCGCGATGAACTAATCGGTCGCCCGGCCTCGCCCGTGCCCGCACGGCAAATTGAACGTGCCACCCCATCCAGCCTGCTCTGTCGGGGTTTGATCACTTACCCGACTTATAGGCGCTTCCTCGTCAGAGCTTGATTCTCGGTCGTCGAGGCCGCTCCTCGACTGGGAGGCCACCATTTCTATCTTAATGTGGACGTTTCCATTTTCATCTCTAAACGAGTTTGTCCACAGCGTGGTTTCTCGTCGCCTGTCCCTAAGTATTCTCAACATTTCTGAGGAGATCTCTTCGAAATGAATCCCTTTTTCCGATTTTCTAACACTCGCCATCTTGTTTCTAATTCAACAGATACGGTTCTTCTGTAAGATGGGTTTTCGTTCAGTCGGTAAGATTCTTTTGGGAATGGTTGCAAACTAATCCCACTAATATACCACCTAACACTCATCGTGCACGGCAGGTGTCCCTACTTTTAATTAGTGTTTCTGGCCAGCACTAGACATTACCCTTCCCATTATCTATCATATCCGACCTAACTCACAAAGGATAGGATTTAATTAGTTGTGGGCTCCCATTGTTTTCTAGTATGAATTATTCGTACTGCATTTGAGATTGTTAAATATTTTTAACTTTTAGTCTTAACTTCTCTGCTGGAGATTTTTTTATTGGCTTACGTTATCTTGTTGTGGCTGTCTTCATTCTTAAGCCAATTTCTTTCTTGCAACTACGCAGTTGAGTTTACATTATATTATCTTAACGGGATTTTTAGCTCGCCTGGTTTTCAATGTTCACCTTCGTTACACATTTACCAGAGCAAACATGTTCAAAATATTCAATTTGTTTCGTTTGTCAGTTCGTCGGGTTGAGGTTCTTTGTCTCTCTGCTGAGAACATTCCCTCTCTACCATTTCCACTAGTTCAGTTGGGTCCTCGTCTTCAACTGGGTTTTCCATGACAACCCTTCGTCTTCTGTCTTTTCTCGGGTACTTAATACATTTATATCGGGCATCAAGTTTAAAGACTACAATGGCCGTTAGGACTATGACGATCACGGGTATAACGACGTATGTTATTATGTCGAGATGGCCAATAGTTTCCATACTGTCGATGTCTAAATCCGACAACTTTGTCAGGGGAACATATTTAATTTTCTCAAGCTTGTCCCATGGCTGGGCCTCTAGATGTTTGATGGCCCTAGTTTCGTTCAGTAACTCGGGGAGATGAAATGTACTCATATTAATAATATCAGCAGCCCAGGAATATCTATCGGTATATGATTTGATTTGTTGGAATTCCCAATCACGTCCACTGTACGTACAGTCTTTGGGATTCAGTATATTTATACTTGGCAGTACATTAACCTTCTCAGTTTCCTGCCCTCGACAATGAACGTTGACTTCCTCCCCCATTGTTTGTAATATCACCCCTGTGTTTCTAGCTTGGAATAATTTGCTAGTCGTGCTGTTGGTATTTGTTAGTCTCACCTCACAGTTAGGATCAGTAACGTTTGAAATCACACTGACTTCACATGGCAAATGCGTCGGTTTTAGCATTAGGTTACCTCTGCACACTCTCGGATTTATTCCTTCACATGATTCCGGTTTGAAGTACCATCCAGTCTTTGTGTCAAGAGCTATACTCGTGGTCATTAACCTTATTTGTGCAAAGGATCCGGTTCCGCCTAGTGGTACTGGCCAGGAGTGCAGACCATACTCTACGTAAGCACTACCATCTATTAATGGAATTGTCGCAATGTAATTTAGAGCCCGTTTGTTCTTCCATTAGGGCCTAATGACCACATTCTGATAGTACCACTGGTAGGGCCATATCATACGAGCCTTCTTTGCCATCTTACCGATATCGGCCACGTAGTTTGGAGGCAACAGTTCTTCTGTTAATTTTCCCATTTCTAATGAGGCAATTTGCCTATGATACTTAGCCTCGGCTTCCTGAAATACGTCGATGACATTTTCTAAAGTGTCGACGTAATGCCCGAATTGAAACAGTAAGATGATGTGCAGCCATCTTCCCTCCTTATTCCCTTGTGCTTCTATTAATTGATTCACAGTGTTCGTCAGATTGGCTACCGTTTGAGACAAATGGTTTATCTGTTGCCGGTTCGTTGATATCTCATCGAATGAATGCTTCACGTGGGAGGCCAGATTATCGGTGAAATGTATCAACGAGTTAGTTTTCGTCATGGCAGTTCTCACCAGTCCCCTTATCTTTTCCAGGTCGCCAGTCATAGCAACGCCAAACAAACTTGAAGCTAAATCACCCACGAAATTCAGGAGGCCTCTCTTGGACCTTTGTTGATTTTTGTCCTTGAGAGCAATTCTCCTCATCATAAATAGCCTTTGCTTCCAATTGGCTAGGTCCTCAACTTTCACACGATTTTTAGTCACAGTCTCCGTCATCACTCGTTCCAGTGCCATTATTCGGCTGAGGAATGCTTTCGGTAACCGCGGCGGGGTTATTGTCACAATCACTGTCCACTCTGCCTTGACCACCGATATGGGCTTTCGGCCTGTCATGACCACACCATTGGGTAAGTTTTGCAATAATGGCCGTGTCTTATCCCCACCGGCAGCAATTGATATCCAAAAGAATAAAATGATCAAAAACTTCATCATTTTTTATTTTTTTTGTTAAGAAAAATTGTTTTTACACTGATGCTAATTATTTTCTTCTTATACTATTGCAATCTCGTTAACTTTTGTGTTATTCTAACTGAATCACGTTCGATTATGTGACAGCCACTACACGACACCCCTTTTTATATCTTTGCCCGTGACGTTCCACTTACGTCGATGATTAGGCGTTTTATGTGCAGACAACTTTTGTCTGAAATCCCTTTATCATTGATGATCAGTGATTCTATATTTAGTCATGACGGATTCTTATCTTCTACGTTTTAGGTATCACGAGTTTTCTATATTTAACTATGACAGGCAGTTCCGATCGGACATTGATGGAATATTTCAACACGACTTCAATCGGATTGCTCAATAATCCGACACCTTATGTGAATTGCGCCTTATTTGTACGTTGTGTATGACGTTCATGTTTCCTTATAACTGCCTCTATGCAGCTGTGAAATGAATCCGTTGACTGTCTGTCTATGACACCAATATGTGGTTTCTTATCAGATACGATGTGGGGATCTGTGCGGAGCTCATGTTTTACCGGCGCTCTGCGCTGACGCTTACCTAGGGACTCGGCACTGTCCGGCCAATGTGGCCGTTTGCACAGGTTATATCGGGCAACTAGTTCTTCACTCTCCATTTCCACATCTTGGTCCGCCAGCACATTATTGTTGTTCTGTGGATCTATCCGCATTTCAACCTCCTTTTCATCTACCCGTTCTAATCTTTGTCTCGATTCAGGGGGCCCTTCTTGATGAAGTTCACTTTCCGGTTCCCTGGTTCTTCTCCTCGACGGGCCAGCTATTCCCACGAGAGGAAGGGGTCGCTTTAGTAGGCGGGCTGTCGGCTTGGGTCGGACCTCCGGCGGCTTCTGAATAACCGGGTGGCTAGCAGCTGTACCTTGGGCAGGGTTTCTTATTGGCCGTTGCCTAACCCTATCCCAACATATTTGAGAGTCAACAATTCCGAGTTTTGATATATTTATCACACGGGTATTTCCTGATCTCTGATGTCGTATATGGGCAACAGGGCCATTGATTTTATATATCTCATATTCAGGGTCATTCCTTGTTGTGAGCTTTAGTGGCTCATTTGCTTTCACAATGACCGAATCGCCCACTTTGAATTCAGGAGCATTTGATTTCCTGTCTATTGCTTGCTGGTGATATTCTCTTGATGCTTCAGTTGACACCTTGGCTCTGATCAAGGCATTATTGAGATTTGTGAGCCGGTCACCGAGATCCTTGAATCCGTCCACCGGACTCGTTAAGGGTAGTCTACCACGCCGACCGTATGTTAGGTAGAATGGCGTGTAGCCAGTGGTGGCATGCTGAGTGTTTCAATATGCCATAAGGGCAGGCGCCAATTCATTCTCCCACGTTCAGGCTTGGTTATTTACCCCCTTTTGGATCAACCCTTTCAGGGTACGATTGAATCGTTCTGTCCGTCCATTCGTCTGAGGATGGTACGGTGGAGTCATGCAGTGATCAATTCCATATTCCTTGTATAGGCACTTCAATTCTGATTCATTGAATTCACCCCCTTGATCGGTTATCAGTATCTCGGGTACTCCATGCCTGGCACAATACTCATCAAAGAATTTGTCTTTGATTTCATCTGCCTTTTTGGAAGGAATGGGATATGCTTCTGCCCAAGCAGAGCAATGGTCCACTACCATAAGTATGTAGCGATTTCCCTTAGCGGACTCGACAAAGGGACCAATTAAATCTGCCCCAACGATCTGCCCTGGATACTTTGCCATGGGCATTTCTGTGTACTTTGGGCGGGTCGTAATAGGTCGATTGGCCTGACATATAGGGCATCGGTCCAACATCTCCAGCACATCCTTCCTCAAGGTTTTCCACAAGAAGGAATCATGGATCAGACACAAAGTCTTCTGTAGACCTTGATGTCCAGCCCTTTTATGCGCTTGTTCGAGTACTTTTCAACGAAAGCTAGTTGGCAAGACTAATCGAGGGTATTCAGCATCCATTGCGGAGGGTGCACGAGTACAATACAGAGCTCCATTATGGACTGTGTGTTCCTCGGGGACATTGGTGAACATCTCCAGGAACTCATTGAGTTGTTCTGTGCATAACTCCTCGCATGGTATTCCTTACACCTCTAGGGGTATATATGGCAACACCCCATCCTCAACCTCTGGGACCACGTAATCCCCTGTATCGAATGTGGCTGCCTCGGCTGGCTGCCTCAATCTGGATAGCATGTCAGCGCGAACATTATGAGCCCCTTTTATGTATTCGATTTTGCACCCATACTCAGCGATTAACACAGCCCACCATTGGACTTTCGTATTTCGGACCTCACCCACAAACAGACTTTTAAGAGGTTTGTGATCAGTGTATACCACGAACTCAGCTCCAAACAAATATGGCCGCAACTTCTATAAGGCATATATGACCGCATAAGCTTCTTTCTCAATGACAGGCCAGTTGAGCTGGCTGTCTTTGAGCATACTACTTACATATTGGATAACCCTTTCAATACCTCGGTCATCTTCTTGAACTAAAATTGCACCTATGGCATATGAAGAAGCGTCAGTGTACAAACGATACGGCTTCTGAAGGTTTGGGTGCGCCAGCACAGTTTCACTGCATAACAGATTTTTCAATCTGTCGAATGCTATTTGCTGCTCCTTACCCCATTCGAATTGTTTGTACTTCTTGGTCAGTTCCATGAGGGGTCTGGCTATTTTGGCATACCCTGGTACGCACGATCTGTAGTAGCCAGTTGCACCTAGTATTGTCCTGACCCCACCAACATCATGTGGAGGTGTCATTTCACGAATGACCTTCACTTTCTGTTTCTGGGGTGAAATGCCCGCCGCTGATACATGATAACCAAGCAAATCAACTGCATTACTTGCAAAATCACACTTCTTCCATTTGAGCTGCAAGTTGTGGTAACGGAGCCGCATCATCACAAGAGCGAGATGTTGTGCATGCTCGCCAGGTGTCCTGGAGAACACGATAATATCGTCAACAAAGACGTGCATGAATTGACCTACATAGCCATGAAAAACATAATTCATTGCCCTTTGGAACACTGCCCCAGAATTCCGAAATCCATAGGGCATTCTCAGGCACTCAAATTGACCTAGATGACAGACGAATGCCGTCTTCTCGATGTATTGGCTGGCCACCGGTATTTGCCAATAACCAGACTTCAAGTCCATCGTCGAAAACAGGGTTGCGCCTTGCATACTATCGAAGATATCGGATATGTTTGGAAGTGGGTAATTATCACGGGGTACGGCCTCATTAAGGCAACGAAAATCTATACAGAAGCACATGGATCCATCTTTCTTAGGTACCAGCGTAATGGGTGATGCCCATGGTGATGATGATGGCCTTATTACCCCTGCTTCCAACATTTCTTTAATTTGTTCCCGAACTATGTGTGCTTTCATTAATGGGAGTTGGTATGGCCTCTGTCGGATTGGTGGGACAGTGGTAGGAATAGTACATTCCACTAGCAGGCTTTTACCTAATTCCCTGGGATGAGCAGTGTCGAAATTATCGGCAAAGTCATTTAAGACTTGGTCGATAACTTCATACCCCGTCGTTTCCTTGATACTGGCTTCAGCGTAGTAATCATTTTGGTGCCTATGGGGAATATATAATTTGTGTTTCTTTCCAAACCATTCCATTTCCCTCCGCTTATAATCTATGACCCCTCCACCTAAGTGCAAAGCATCTGCCCCAATTAACCCTTCATGCTTCATCATTCGCACAATCATAACAGAGATAGGCTGGGCATCTTGAAATTTGACCTCTGTTTCACCTAGCACATCTATTGGGGAGCCATTTACAGCTAAGAGCGTTCGTGCTTTCCTTAAGGGTCTGGCACCTAAAATGCTCTTCCATATATCACTTCTATTAAGTGATGTACTAGCACCAGTATCTATGAGAACGTCTATACTACGCTTACCGGTATCAACGTGACGACCATATGAATCTAGTGTGAATCGGATGAGGAACCTCTCGGTTACCGGTCCCATCCGTCGCCGTTTTCCGACCACTGGCGTCTATTGTCCACCACATCTGCGTAGCTGTGTCTTCGTGTGACTTCCGGTTGAAGCCGCCTGCCATACGTGTCAGTGTCCGGACCCGTTAACACAAAACCGTCTCTGTCCCTATAGTCATCGTCTCTCGTCAACCTATTTCTATTGTCCTGTCACACATTCGCACATCCCCATGCCGGTGTGACCTCATCGATCTCCATACGCTCGGATTCCCCCCTCGGTTGGCTGAAATAGGGACATCAGAAATCACGGTGTTCCCTACTTCTACACTTCCAACACGCATTGTCGAATGTGGAGCGAACGTTTTGTGCTTGTGCAAAATGAGCTCGTGGCTTATTATTCGGGCATTGCGACGAATAATGTCCTTTCTGGTTACACTGCCAACAAGTGGATGGCTGTGCCGGAGAACTCTGTCTACTTGGTTGGGTGCTGCGAGAAAGCTGGTGATTGTTACCGTTAGATTGCCGACAGTTCTTCGTGATGTGGCCGGCTTTGCCTCAATTAAAACAAATGTCCCTTCGTGGCTGACTAGGTCGGTTAGCGTTCTTGTTTTTCGGTCATTGTCGTTTAGCATGTCCCTCTTGTCCACAATCGAAGCAGCAGATCGGCTTCCTCACTTTCGTTATGGGCGGTGATGAAAACGTTGTCGGGTTGAGTTGTACTTGTGAACTCGACGTTATCCTCAGCATTTCCTCCTGAAGGCCCTTCACCATGGCAAACATGTCCTTCATCAGCTTTTCCTGCCTCGAGGTGATTTTCTCTTCCAAATCTCGAAGTTGTTCAGCCCACTTTGAATCCGTATTTCCAGCCGGCCGTTGTTGTCGGTCAGGCCCTATGGCATTCACCTCCATGGGCTCTTCATGTCGGTTGGGTCTCAGATTCATGCCATCTAAGAGATCATTCATGTCGCCTTGCAGTTCAGTATAGGTGGTCGCTTTTTTATCATGTCATTGCCTTTGATGATTACCCGTCGGGCTAAGTCCATATTTGTCAGAGCCTTTACATAGGCACGCACTACTATGCGGCGGCTGTCCCGATTGTCTTCCGGGTAGGCCTTTTGGGCCATTGTTTTGAAGTGACGATTGAAGGTATTGATCCTCTCTCCTTTATTTGTCGAACATTTTCCAATTCACATTTAAGCCTCTCTGACTCATTGGCGGAGACAAAGAATTTTACAATGTGAGAAGAAATATCCTCCCACGTGATGGCCTTCCTGTCCCGCGTCGATAGAAACTGCTCAATATCTTTGTGTAGTAGGCTGCGGGTTGTCCAGCTGATAATGTACGCGACATCGCCTGGCTGACAAGGATCCAGAGAGTCTAGTGCTAGGCGACCCATTTCTAAGTACTCTCGTACTTCGGATGGGATATGCCCATCGCAGGGGAGAATATGTCGCGCATGAGCTTCCAATAGGTGGAGCTTTACACGTTCTTCTTCTCGCGTTACGGTGGTGTCGTTGAACTGATCAACGTGTGCCTTCAATTCAGCTGATAACACGTTGAAAGCTTCGAACAACTGTATGACCGGTCCCACATTCATTTCTGCTGCTCTCTGTGGAGACTGTGGTATAGCGGTTCTCTGTTGCTGAGCCATGTTGATTGAAAATTTTGTCAAATCGATCGGATTCTAGACACCGTATCGACTTGCAGAGCAAACTCCTATTTTATAGTGATCACACAGGGCTTAATGTATCAAAGTTCTTAAATCAATTTGCCTCGTGATTGCACTGATAAATTTTGAAAATGATAACGTTCTTGGCTCACTTGTGGCTGTATGCTCGATGGTGTCCATTACACGACCGTACGTAGCACAATATCTCTTGTTATTCTTAACTTTTTATATAGTACTCACTTGCGTTGCTCTCTCAGACGAGATCCTCTGTTAGATCTCCATGGCTCCTATTAAAATTAAAATCCTGGCAGCAGGCTCGCCACTGAAGATTTCGTGACCCCACAAAGGTCAGGGTCAAGGTTGTTCAGGTTCGGGAAGAAGGTTGCCTTCTCCTCTTGCACTTCCGAGGTGATGATTGAAATGAAACTCGAAACGTGTCGTCTAAATTTCAGATTATTATTTCTTTCTGGATAACGGTTACTGACTTTGACTTTTTACAATATTTTCACTGAATATGTTAAGTCTTTAAATGAGATATAGATAAAGATTCGAACTTAATGCTTAAGCTATCTAGCCTGACTGAGAGAGCAACAAGCTTTTGCGAGAATTTAGAATTTAGTTTAAGATAAAAAATGAATAGACTTCCTTTTCCTTTCATGGTCGCTCATATTTATACCAGGAGAATGTGTTCCATTCCGCTCTTCTATTATTCCTGAATGATGCCAACGGCCCATGACTGACAGTGTTTACAATTTCTGGGATCCCTTCATCCATACAAAAGTTGTGCACTGTCTTGAGAATGGTTTTACTGAACGCTGGGCTTCCAACCGTTTTGTGGCTCATATAGAATATTTCACCACCAATCTGAAGTGTTGATTCCACTTATCAAATTCTATTTTCAGAATTTAATATAAATTTCTGAGTGGTATTGAGAAGTTGAAGTGCTTAACGATTTGATGTCAGGCGCCAAAACGTACTATCCACAATTTGCCAATGCTTTAAGCAGGCCCGCAAATTGACTGAAAAGTATCCTCTTTAGTTATTGTATGACTACTAAACAACGTCCTCGTGACTTTGGTCTTATGATGTCTTGTGACAAATTCTCCTGGTAACACGACCATGTTGGGTTTTATTGAATTTCAGACACACTCACAATTGTGTTTCCAATCCTCACAATTTTCTTCTGTTCTAATTCAATTAGAGTATAATTTCTTGGAAACTGGTTGCTGTTGGTTGCAGCAACAACTTTCGTCTATTCTAATTCAATTAGAGTATAAATTCTTGGAAACTAATTGCTGTTGGTTGCAGCAACAACTTTCTGTTATTGCTTGCATTATCCCAACATCAGTCAGCTCTCTCATTTCAAAATTCATCTTACGTCCTATATCTTAGCATTCCCAGCTTGACGTAAATACACCTCACAGCTTGATGCACATGAGCTGTGATTTTAATTCATAACGGTTACATGATGTTCCACATAGGTTCGAAGTATAATGAGAATAATATCCGTCCATCCGTCTGTCCAACATGCCTTCATATCCGTCCGTCTCTCTGACTCTTCTGGGAATATGGTTGCATGATGATCGTGCCTATATTCGTGAGGGGCGAAGATGGTATCGGCGAGGTTATAGGGCATCCGCAGACATTAGCGGATCAGATGGTAGCTATTCCATCTATCTATATCTACAAGGTGTAATTTTCAAATATTCATCCATAACATTTTATGACCTTTTGAAAGTTAAATGGTATAAAATTCAAATAGTGAAACTCAGTTAAACATGGTGAAATACGTGCTAAATAATAGAAAGCTCGATAACATACAATATATATATATATATATATATATATATATATATATATATATATATATATATATATATATATATATATATATATATATATATATATATATATATATATATATAGATATATATATATATATATATATATATATATATATATATATATATATATATATATATATATATATCAGTATATAATAATATATGCATAGGACGTATATTTAAGGAGATATAGGCTTTTAAAGGTAAACATTATAAATTCTAGAAGTAAACCAGCGTAACTGAGTTAAACTCAGACGCTACTCTAATGAATGTATCTTAATTAATGTAGAACCAATAAATTTTCGTGACAAAGTAATTTATTCGTCTCTTTATTTTAGTGGAATATTATCATTTCAAATACATATCGTAATACTTCAAGTTTATTTGAGTGCCTTTTTTAATTGTCTCTTAAGGGAGTTAGCTTTCATATCGTCAGCCGTGACACATTTGGTGCAGAATGTAATTGATCAAATGTGAGCGCTCACTCTACAGTGGTGTATTATTTGCCACATGCACATTACACGCACAATTATTTATTCATTTGCAGTCAGTTTGTCAACATTGACTTCGCCTGATTAAGCGTCAGTTGCAAAGAATGCACTTTTGCTTAAGCATAACATTTATGTCAAAGAGTTACTATTCATTGCGCATATGTGAAAACACAAGGTGTTATGCAAATTACTAAATTTTTTCTAAGTTGATTAATATATCAGATGCAGATGCAATTTTCTTCAATATTTGTTTATCGTGTACCAGATCAAAGTTTGCATAATTCTGTATGAATAAATTAACTAACGATTTTACTATAAATACTGCCAAATTGTCATTCTTGATTGTACATGCTTGCACTCACCATGACTAGCAACACTACAATTGCATCAGCCTCGTGCTTGGTTGACAATGCATGCGAATTTGCACATGTATGCGTACATGCGTGGGTGCATGTGTACGTGTGTGTGCGCGTGTGCGCGTGCGTGTGTGTGTGTGTGTGTGTGTGTGTGTGTGTGTGTGTGTGTGTGTGTGTGTGTGTGTGTGGGTGTGTGTGCCCAGGTATGTATGCCCTGTGGGTACACATGATTCTCAAATCATCGTCCAGAGCGAAGTACAGTGTTATGCATCCAATATATAGGTAAACTTAGCGATGTTCTATGTATAATATTATGTAGATAATAATCATGTATCTATTGTATTTAAGGAGATATATGCCTTTAAAAATAGATGCTATCAGCCATTTAATGGTGTTAATCTGTGTACAGATATATTGTAGCTCCTGTCAAAATGAATGAATGATGTTTAATAACAATGGCACCCATACACGCATGTGGTGAAGGAATAGTGATGTGTACAGACATATTGTAGCTCTGTGTATGTTCTTTCATGAGTGTATTACGTGCATATGTCTGTTCATATATATATATATATATATATATATATACATACACACTTACGCATACATGTGCATGCATGTTTTTATATGCTATGATGATGTATAAAACATAATTTTAAGATTTTGTGTATGTGCATGTGTGCACCTGCATGCATGCCCTGTGCGTGCATACGAGGTATGCATGCACACACATATTGGAAATGGAAAAGAATATGGCCATCATAGTTTTGTTCATCGGTGAACGTTGGCACAATGTAGGCAATATGTTATTGGGCTTGCATCTACATGTTATCTGGTTAGTTACAAAGTATTCAATGGAATGTTTATTAACTAGTAAAGACATACAATTCGTAAAACAATTTATAGTCCATCTTCAATTATGCATTCACGACATACTTATCTATGTCATTCATTCTACACTTCAGGTAGTTAATTATGACAACATATGATGGATGGATAGGTACCTTTGTGATCATAGTCAGGTTATGAAAAGGAGTTTAATATGAATATTAATGATACCCAATGTATGTTTAAAGCTAAATTGTCAATGACTTGTTGGTAACTACGCAGACAGCCAGTTGAATATTTTGAAACTAATCTGACTGTGTGGTGTTGCGGCTTACAAATTATTTTCATTTTAAAACATAAATTCATCAAAGACATACAATTCATGCAGTTCATTTACAGTCGTCATGATGGAGTTATACCTCATATTGATTGCGACATCACCTTATTAGTGAGGTAATTGGTTATTACATCAGATACTTGATTGACAGATCGGTTCCCTCCATACAAATCATTCACCATAGAATAAAAGATGGCGTAACTTTCTTAAGACATACAAGCTCATTAATCAGTTAACTTATTTCCAAAATACAGAATTATACACGATACACGCTTCTGCAGCGCACTTAACAGTAATGAATAAAAATCCGTAGATTGAAAAAATGTGATGACACATTGATATATACGAGTATGCGCTTGTAATAAATGTGATTTCATATGTATGTGTACATATGTGTATGTACTTTTAATGAGTGCACGGGTTTTTTTAAATGTGAATTCATATGTACATTTGAATGTATGTGTACGTATGCGCATACATACGTACAGTCCTTTCATGAGTGTATTACATGCATACGTGCATGCATATATATGTTTCATGGATGTATTACGTGTGTTTTCATATGTATGCGAGTATGCATGTAATAAATGCGGTTGTTTGTATGAAGCATAATTTTTAGATTTGGTGGTCCTTAGAAAAGAACCTGATGATATTGGTTTTAGTGCATTTGTGGATCTCAACTGTGTTTTCGGTTTTCGTCGGACCAAATCCATATGCAACATTCGTTTTTCAGTTGGTATTGCATATGTACTAATTTGTTATAACTCCTTAGATTCGGATCTGAGAGGTATTCTGCCTCACGGTTCCTAATCTCAAGCATTACAACTCGTGTAGGTGGCTGTATTGCTACAGCATGATAACGGTTCCATTCGATACACCCACAATGTATCGGAGTGGAATTTTCCATGCGTTAACAATCACACATTTGAGAGCTCATTCTAATGCAGAGAATGACTGATAAATTAAATTTTTAACATTCTCCTTTTATAGCTTATCATGCCAGACAACACGCACCAAAATGTTCAAACAGTTTTGTCTAGAGTGTTGCGCTATAGCAGTCAAATGACGATTAATGGGTTTGTTGCATGACTATGCATGTGCATTGCAAACACTCGATGGACCGAATTACGCATTTGACTAGCATAACTGTGCCTATTACAAATTTGATTTGTTCAAAAAGAATAAAGTAAATGCACGTGTCTAATGTTTTTGTTAAAACAGTTATTAATTGTACATAAAGAATAAAGTAGACACACGCACCAAATGTTTTCAAAACAGTTTGATTGTTTTATTTTTATAGCAGACAAATGCATGCGTGACTATACATGCGAATGCATGCATATTTCGAGTAGTTGATGATAGAATCTGTCATTCCAACAGATGATGACCACACATGGTAGTCACATTTAATTATTTGATACCGCAAATGTTTCAATACAGTTTGTACACTATTGCGTACAAACGTGTATATGCATATGACAATCAATTGATGGTAGAATCTGCCATTACATCAGATAGTGTCAATACTGGGTAGTTACATTTTATTGTTTGATACCATTATATGATCTCTAGTGTGCGCAATGCCTTATAATTTCCTAGAAACATCTTGCAGTGAGCATGTTTTATTCTTTATTTCCTAATATATATATATATATATATATATATATATATATATATATATATATATATATATATATATATATATATATATATATATATATATATATATATATATATATATATATATATATATATATATATATATATATATATATATATATATATATATATATATATATATATATATATATATATATATATATATATATATATATATATATATATATATATATATTGTTGATTATGTTTTTGCACATGCATCTAGGCTGTGGTGTAATCAAATATGCTTATACTGTGACTCAAGATGGGTGGAATACTGTATAGATTCGGCTAACGTAGGAGTTAGCAATGAAGCTGATGGTACTGATATGTAATAATCGGTGATGAGACAGACATACATACTTGGACACCTGGTAGCAGGTTCTGTCATACATATTGGGTTCAACCATAGCTGGTTATGTTCATCTGAATGGCTAGGGCAACCATGACATGACTGCATGACATTATTGTAGTGTTCTTTTTACCATAAATATGAACTGGCAGCTTTACTGATGCTGTAGGAATAATCATAAATGATAGATGTGTGCAGCGTGTGCCTTTTAGAGATGCCATATTCGTGATTTCGCTTTATAATATTGTGTCATATGAAGAGCGAGCCAGGTTAGTAGAGGGGTTAATGGTGTGGGTACATGACGAGGCGGGATAGTAGCAGTGTGAGCACTTGTCACGTTGAATTGTAGTCATGTGTTAGCACTTGATTATTTGAGTGCACTCACATACATAAACACATTCTGGGGAAAAAATGACATGAGAATGATATTTGACCAATTTTATTTTTTGGACTTCTTGGTAGATTAGTAGTTCTATGCATTTTCTATCAGCATATACAGGGATTTGGCCATCCCATTTTCGTTATTTGTTAATAACACTACTACTAATAATATTAATTATATTACATTATACTGTTTAGTAGTTTGAAGTCTAATATGAATTGTTTACCTTAATTTTGATATAACGACAATAATATAAATATTAATTAGACACCTACCCACTATGTATATGCATTCGATGATTGACTCTTTACTCATATATTGTGCATTAAGTCTAGTAGTTGAGGTACCCAGAGTTATCAGAATTCATTATTAGGCAGCATGCTATTTGTTGGTTCAGTACTACAGGGTCGTATGCTTCTACACATTGAAACACTTTGAAAACTTCGCATGTAGGGTGATGTCATAATCAATTTCGTCATTAATGGTGTGATTTAGTATGTCATAAATGCTTAATAGTCCGTCAAGCTGTACGACATAAAATGCAGAATATTCACAAACTAATCTGACAAGAAGAGTGCTATAACATAGAAAATCGCCAACTGGGTCCAGACCAATCCGTTAAAATATTCAACATAATATTTTGATATTTGCAAATGTCTTAGTTGTTTATAGGTAAAAGACATGCTATTAAGTGTGTACACGCATAGAATTATAGCAGCCACCACAGATATAACCTCATATACTGAGCCAAAAAAGTGAAGTTTGGTTTGTTGTATTAAAACTATGCGTCCATTTATAACCAAATTTGCAGGCAAGTTTCGTCAATGTAATGTCTCGCTGATCATGAAGAAATGCAAATCATTTCTTGCATTTCTGGGCTGCACGCTTACTGTATGTGAAAATGCATTTTTCATGCACTGGCCCACATTGGCGGGCAGCGAAGGCAAAAATTCACCATATTGCAAAAGCAGATAACGAACATTAACAGAAAATGCTTAAAAGTTTACCCTACCGAATATGGGCCGCCGCCCAGGGTTACCCGAAAATCAGCTCCATGAGGCAATGGGAAGACTCGCTGCTGGGCAGCGCATTCGCGCTGTTGCTCGACATTTTAATGTTCATGCCTCAACCATTTCCCATCTCCGCCAACGTGAGCAGGAAACTGGACATGTTAATGACCGACCACAATCTGCCAGACCAAGAGCAACAACACCACCAGAAGACCGCTACTTAGTGACGTCATCACGACGTCACAGGTTTGAGACTGCGCCATGGCTGTCCTGTAATTTGCACACCACTACCGGCACTACAGTGCATGCACAAACTGTGCGAAACAGACTCCATGATACTGGACCACTTACAGAGCATGACATCGAGAATCACTTTGCATGGGCAAGAACTCACCAGCGATGGCGTGCTCAACAATGTAGCCACGTTTTGTTCAGTGATGAGTCGAGGTTTTGTGTGGATGTGGCGGATGGTAGTCAACGGGTTTGGCTACGTTTAGGAGAATGGTATGATGCAGCCAGCATCATTCAGCATGACAGATTCGGTTGCGGCAGTGTCATGGTGTGGGCTGGAATCCATGAAAATGGCAAAACAGATCTTATTGTGATTCGTGGAAATTTAACGGCTCAACGTTACTGTGAAGAAGTTGTCGCCCCTGTTGTCATCCCTTTTATGCAGCATCATGCAGACTTTATGTTTCAGCAAGACAACCCCCGTCCACATTCAGCTAGGGTCATCAGTGATTTCCTTGAGGCTAACAACGTTCCGGTGTTGGACAGGCCAGCGCGATCACCGGACCTGTCTCCTATCGAACATGTGTGGGACATTTTTGGCTGTATGGTGCGTGAGAACCATCCACATCTTCACAACATGCGGGAGCTGGAAGCTGCACTGCTCCAGGAATGGGATGCGATTCTCTTCGTGACATCAGGTGCTTAATTCGAAGCATGAGAAAGCGATGTATGGCGGTGGTTAATGCGTGCGGAGGTCACAACCGGTATTGACAGCTCAGTGTCATTATTTAAATTCATCCGTTGAATGATGCCGTGTTAAAGGCGCGATGCTAGCATTACACTAACAAGAGACTGTTGTTCAAATTGGAAAATGACCTATCAATTAAATAATATATTTGAATCAATTTATGGTTTTTGTTAAATAACATTTATACAGTAATATTTTCAGTGTTGCTAAACTTTTTTGGTTCAGTATATTTCCAAAACATAATAAAATGTATTGCTTCAAATTTGAGCCTAATCTTTATGACTTAGACAATAGTGGTTTTGCCATTCCAATTATATTCAAATTTGTAACAGCACATTTTAATCGGCTTTGAAAATGTGTTAAGTTTTTATGAGCTGGATTTCACTGTGGAGAGCGGCAAAGCATAAACACACACTCTGCGACAGCCATTCCAATATTCTGAATGTCGCATATCTAGCTGCGTGCTATGATAATACATGCGGATCTATATTTTTGGCATGGGTGTGAGATGGGTGGCTTGTTAAAAGTAATGATTTGTACCAAGACACAGTTAAGCATATGAAATATCCCAACAAGCACATGATGTTCATGATTTGATTTCAATGTGGATTCAACATTGAAACAACGTCTTGTGCCTGCTGGGTATATGTTTTAGCCAGTCATTCCAGTTAAAACGTTTTTAAAAATAAGCTTTCCTATGCTTGAAAATAGTTCCCTCAATGTTATGCAAATCATTTTAAATCGTCAACGTACAATAATTATGACGTTTTCAGTAAAATAGACATTCGCTATTCAAGAGCGTTTTTACAATATATAATCATGATACTATTATTATGAAGGCAGTCATTTCATATGTGAATTTACAAAAACCATCATTTTATGGCTAAAACTATTTTCATTTTCATATAAAATATGTTTTCACTCAACCTGTTTTATCTCTAAGAACATTTATGGTTAGGTGAAGTGTATCAGTGAAGATTATTATGAAGGAAGTCATTTCAGATGTGAATTTTCAAAAACCATCCTTTTATTGCTAAAACTATTTTCATTTTCATAGCAAAAGAAATTATCGACCCAGGTATTCCAGTTGAAAGGTTTTTTAAAAATAAGCTTTCCTATCCTCATTCCCTCAATGGTATGTACACCATTTTAAACTGCCAACATAAAATAATTATGACGTTTTTCAGTAAAAATAGCCATATGCTATTCAAGAGTGTTTTCTGTATATAATCCTGATACTATTATTATGAAGGCAGTCGTTTCACATTTTCAAAAAACATTTTCTACATATAAAATATGTTTTCACTCAACCTGTATTTATCTCATGAACATTTATCGTTAGGTGAAGAGTATCAGGGAAGATTATTATGAAGGAAGTTATTTCATATGCGACCTTTCAAAAAAACATTATATATCAGCAGTGAGACTAACGGTAGCACGATGACATGATATGACGTAATGAAGCATGATTGCATTTATGAGACATGGCTGACTAAAATGCAGAAATGCTCACTAATCTTTGAACCGTTACTACATAAATAATATTTTGCACACTCACCGGTCATTATGTGGTAAAGATCATAATACTATTGACGCATGTTGTAAAGTACTGCATGCTTTAGCCTGCATTTTGTCACCCATTATGGAGAGATCAATGCAGTGTAGCCTCCTATTTCAACGCCCAGACAAATTAGTTTCAAAATATTCATGAGACTTAAATAACCATTGCACCATGATTTAGATACCTGTGCTTCTGATAGGGTCGCCACCAATATATATATATACATATATTGTGTGTGTGTGTATGCTCTGCCAGTTGAATGATTACATTTGCGAGTGAATGTGATGGCGTCAATGCTTGACTGTAATATGATGTTACGTCACCCCTTCACCATGATTGTCTGTGATCCGATGAGGGGTGGTAAAACTGTAATGATAAAAGCATTAATAAGATCCACAGAGGATCATGTACTGCTATGGCATGTGGCAAGATGGATATAATGATTTAGCACAAGAAGTAGAATTTAAAGACAGGGTAAATGTTGAATAGACAGAAGATGTAGGACATTGGTGATACTGGATGATTTGATGAATAAATACGATTAAAATGTGGCTGACTTATTTACCAAATGTTCTCATCGTGAGAACTGTAGCGTTATATTTGTAGCACAAAATCTTTTTCACAAGTCGCATAATCAGCACGACTTCTCAGTTAACTGTCACTACATGGTATTGTTTAAGAATCCACGAGATGCATCCTCTATACATTCTTTATCCAAGCAGATGTATCCTTGTAATACAAAGTATTAGATAGAAGCATATAAGACCACTACACGCACACCTCACTCAGATCTACTTTAGGATTTGAAACAGGCAACACCAGACAATAGTAGACTCCATTTAACTGTTCATCCAAAGGACGTCTGTTACGTGTACATACCAAAGAAGTGAAAAAATGGTACCACATAATATAGGACAGCATTTACCTATGCTACAATATCTGGCTAAAGTAAAACCAAAGATCAGAAATGATGTACTCAAACAATGTTCAAATGAATTGATAGATGTGCTATGTGAGTCATGCCTTAATGTATTATGCGGAAATGTCCAGCTTACTAAATCATGATACAAGCAACTGAGTAAATATAAATGCCATATGCATGTGCTGACCAGTCGTGGAGTACCGTACACATGTAAAAGACATCTGTTACAGACAGGTGAACTTTTGGGAACCATATTACCCGCAGTGATTGGCACACTAGAGCCATTAATTGGTAAACTGTTCACGTGAGACGATGGAACATGTATGTAAGATGACTTTGGTACCACACGAATTGATAAGCAATTTACATGAACAGAGTAAAATCTCTCTGCTACAGACACACCCAGCAATACATAAAGCTATTAGTCTCGACAATGAGATATCCACTATATTAGCACAACATGATATGTCTGAGCATGAAAGGTTGACATCATATTCACAAGTATTAGATAAATATAGGCGCTACTATCAGCAATCAATAGGGCAGCAAATAGTGCTAAATACCCTATTCGTCATGTTGTATGTAAAACCTTTATGGTACCGAGTGGAGTTATGAGTATGGATAGAGATAATATATTTATTGGACAGCTTCCTACAAGAGTATTATTCAGTTTTGTCCCAAATGACGCTTATAATGGTGTTGTTACTAAAAACCCATTCAGGTTTTAAAATAATAAAAAACCCTACGCTACATGCTATATTAATGGAGAAGAGGTGACCAATATCGCCAATATGCCCATAATTTAGTGACAACATTTGCTCTGATGCCTACATTTCACTGTTCAGTGGTACTGGAGCGCTATTTAAAGACTGCGGATACCCCATTGATAAAGCACATTTCAGATATGGCATGACACCATTTGCATGGGATTTTACTCCTGATTTAGAATATTCTGAGCACCGATACCATACACATACTGGATTGTTAAGAGACGTCTTCCATTTTACCGAAGCACTACCTGATACAACAAACGTGATTTGCTATGCTGAATTTGATAATATAATAGACATCAGATCAGACTTTAATGTATTAACAGATTATTAAAAAATGCTGTATACATTTGAAATAGAGCATCTATTATTCGGTGACGACAAAACATGCGAACACTTCTTCAGAGTTTTTCTAATTGACAATGTACATGTTCATATTAAATATTGTCCATCTTCATTAGTGATAACACGCATCCCAGTAATAAAGGCAGGCAGCACTGAGTCGTGGGTTATTACACATGGAGTGGAAACCAGAATACTTTGACCCTTATGGAAGATGCCCTTCAGATAGAAGAATGATATCAAATGTATGCAATGGGTGTCATGTGCATATTCATTCCTATAACGCTGAACATGTTTAACTGGTACTGATGACAACATGTGGATATTATTGTGTATATTTCTTATATTATCGTTCAAGAGGTGTGGACATGAAGCATAGAATCTGGATGCTAAGAAAACGTGACAGAAACGATGTGAAAGCTTTAACTCTAAGAATGCGAGAAAATATGCGAAAAATAACAATGGATAATTAATAATAAGAATTATTGTTTCTCACGTATTTATAGAATAATTGATGTCATTAAATGTTGTCGCTAATTTAGTTTATTATGCTATTTTCTTATTTTGCTTCGATGTGTCAATAAAATAAAATAAAATAAAAGTGTATTATTTGATCTCTGCCCCTTATACTGTTGCCCCAATATCGCATTGCAATATGCACGCATACTAATGGAATGATATCATGTTTTTACACATCCACACAGGGCACACAGGGCACACACGCACGCACACATGGGCGCACACAGGTGCACACACACACACACACACACACATGCACACAGTAGAGGTGCACACAGGGGCACATGCGCACATGCACAAGGGTGCACACGCATGGGGGCATGCACATGCATGCACATGCACAGGGGCACAATATATAACTAGCAGTATCGCATATTACATCGGTGTTGCAGCTAAACCATGACATTATACACAACTGGCAGGAATCAGAACTAGTGCAGGCTGTGCGCTATTGTTCATAAGTGGGACATTATTCTTCATAAGTAGATGCTGTACACTATTGTTCATGCAGGGGCTGTCATTCATGGGGATAAACACTATTCTGAAAAAGAGTGCAGGATAAAATGTTCAATAGTGTGGGATGAACGCTATTGACGGATTCATTAACACTCAAATCACACCTGCAGGAAAAATTACACATTAACTATATGTTATCAATTTTTTGATTTTTTCAAACATGAATTGTGGTGTAATGGTAGTTTAAGCGAATATTTTTTTAATACTAATTTGACATAGAAAGTTTCAATTTGCACTAGTTTCAAAATATTCAACAGATACCAACCAGCTGTGCACTATTGTTCATAAGTGTGCCCTGCATGCTATTGTTCTAAATGACCAACTGTGCACTATTGTTCATGCAGGGGTCGCTGGACGTTATTGTTCTAAATCCTGATTGGTCGAGATAGGGTCAAATGTCACATTAAAACCCATTAATCAGTTTGACAGGAGAACAATAGTGCACAGCTGATCACCTGCAATTCATATGTGACTGCTATCGTTCGTGCAGTCTGATATTATTCAAAGGTCATGTTCAATGTGGTAATTTGACATAGGAAGTCACTCAGTTTCAAAATATCTTTTTAACCACAAGGGGGTGGGGGGGGGGCGCCGCCCAACTAATTAATACGTTAAACACGATCAGTTGGTATGCGTTCCTCATTCAGCCAGCACACGCTCATCATTACGCAGAGTTATACATGTCAAAACCTATTTAAAAAACCACATTAATCTAATTATGCATTAACACACATATGCCATGTATATAATGAACAGACGCATACAATAGCGTGTAGCCGGACGTTTAGGACAATCGCGTCTATCCGCTCATTTAGAACAATAGCGTCTACACACTCATTTAGAACAACCAATCATAACTCAGTATTTAAATAGGTCAAAAGATCATTTGCATAACAATAGCGCCCAGCGAGCCCCTTTGCTACTGATGCTAAGCTATCCATTCTGGTTGGTGCGGGCTTTGTGAGTTACACTCACATTTTAGCATGCAATGTTAAATATAATTCTAACGAGCAACTATTACCCTTGGCAGTTTACATATTAAATATCACACATCATGCCGCTTCAGAACCCCAGAGATAGATAAATCTGCAATATGAGCGTCAAACACATGCTGATTTGTCTCAAATGCAGCGCAGCATGAAGCTGAAATACATGGTTATTCACGTAATAGCGAAAACAATTTCTTGCTAAATTAATTCCATACAGTCATCATAATATTTGGTATATCACTGATAACGCAGGTTACTGGGCCGCAACTTGGCCAATATGGCCCGTTATTGGCCAAGTACCGGCCCAGTAACTCGCGTTATCAGCCTCGTCATAGAATTGTATATGTTCTCTCAATTATCATTGCGGTTCATCAATGCTATGTCGTTTCATTACCCGACCGTGAGAGGTGACAGGTCACATGCGAACTTTAGTATGAAAAATTGTCCTCTGTACTTTGCTATATCTGTCGAGAATTGGAACAGGAAACCAATTTTAACTTTGCATGGTTAACAACTATAACATCAGTCTTCAAAGAAACACATCAAGAACACCTATTTAATGCCGAGTATATCAACAAGTCCCATATAGTAAAGGTGACAAAAATACGCTTCAGATGCAAATAGTCGAATACATGGAAAGATAAACTCTACACATCGACTAGACTAGGTTTTTTTAAAAGGACATTAAAGAAGACATTAAATTTGAAAATTATGTTAATGTTCTCACAACAAGAAACGCCATCACTCTATGTGATTTTAGGACACTAACCCATAAACTGACCATCGAAACCGAAAATGGACGAAAATTGAGAGACAAAACAGACTATGTACAACTTTAACTCGATGACGAAAACCGCTTTCTTTATAAATGCAACAAATACAATGATTTAAGAGCAAAATTTATCCCACTTTACCATATTGCAACCGCAAATCCGAACAAAACAATGTGCAATGCATCTGTGCTTAAAGAGATATGTACGTTTTTTGCATTTTCAAGGAAGCTCGGGCAAAATACTGATGACGATTAACCAGAGAAAATGCTCAATTCTCCTTCTACCTCCTTAGTGTGTACGAATTGCATATTATTGATAAATCAATTTAATAACTGTTGGGTATTCTGAAGCTAATTTGACTTGTGAATATGTTCAATTCAGTTTCTCTTTGTGCATTTTTTCAAGTGTACGAACTGTATGTAATTTATAAATCAGCAATTTAATGACTTTCGAATATTTTGAAACTAATTTGGCTGAAAAATACTCAAGTTACCCTCTCTTTGTGCCAATTCCAAGTGTACGATTTGAGTCACAAGCTAATAGCCGCCGAATATTTCGACCTTTCTCCTTGTGCTACTTTCGCGTGTACGAATTGCATTTTCTTGATAAATTTATGATGAATATAATTATGTATATAAAATCTCACGTTATGCAATATATTTTCAACCACAATGCCGCATATGCCTATACAAGGCCTGAGTGTAATAAAGTGAGCTTGAACTTGAACTTGAGTACCCGTAGTCCTAGTCTGTAATGGTATATACTGTTTAGAAAAAAAGGAAAATTACAATAGATTCTCGGTAGCCGCTGGTTCCGTTTTTTCCGGAATTTTTTTAATTTTCTTATCACGCATAACTTGGGAAACTCTAGTGTAAGGTCATACCCTTTCCCGAGATAAAACCCACAATACATTCTGACATTTGATCTTTTTATCATCCCGACAACGAAAGATATTCAGACTTTAGTAGCTAAATATTGATACATTTCTATAGCCTATGATGGCTGTCATGATTTACTTTTCAACCAATCAGAAAAAACCCAGTGTGTCTGCCTCGGTATATACGCTCAGTCATATAGGCGCCAGCTATAGTAGCGTAAGTACAATCGTAAAGGTAATCTGTTGAATACTGGCTTAACAATTTTAAACGGATGGAATTTCATAATAAAAAATGTAATGCATTGACACTTACATGACATCACAAATATCGCTTGAGGAGACAACATGATAGCGATCACTGTTCAAGATTTACGCGATATTACATAGCAGATAATTATGACGCAGATATGTCGAAATATGACAGGATGTGAATGATATGGAATCTATAAACGATACTCTATTGGCACAATAAACATTTGAGATGAGATTAGCATCCCTTTAGCACCCCTTTAAGATACAGTCCGGTATAAGATTTTATGACTGACTAACTGACTAGTTGACTAAGTGAGATGGGTAGATGGCGGTATATTGAGATATTAGGCCATATTAAACAGTTAGAAAAACGATAACTTAATCTACGTCATCGCAAAATAAATCTATATTTAACATTGAACCATGCATACAGGTAAGCTGTTGAATATATTGACTCTAATTTGACCGGAACCCGCAACAGCAACAGCTTCGTGTCGAATTAACGTAACCCTTTCATCACGAAGCTGTCAAAATACGATCTCTGCAGCGGTCTTGAGGAATGTCCATTTTCAGGTCAAGAGAAGGCTTATTTTGAAAGCCAGCCATTCCAGTAGCAAATCTTTAAAAAAAAATTTTTTATAGCCTGCAAATAATAAGTAAATAAATAAGGAAATATTTAGATTTTCTTGACCAAATTTGGTCACTAAAAATACTCAACCGAATACTTCTTACATCGAAGATGATTTTAATTTGGCCTTCCAGGTTAAAATGGTTAAAATATGTCTACCTGTTTGCAGCCGGTGCCGCCAAGACACTTGTGAAGTGTGACCTCTATGTGAATAGCTTTGATTCAATCAGCGAGTCTAACATGGTAGGTAATTAATCTGCTGTAATGGTTAGGTCTATATTCTATAATATTTGTATCTAATCTGATAATCCAACTGCTCATTTTGTAATGGAGGGATCCGATCTGGCCCGCAAGTATCTGATGTCAGAATCAATTACGTCACATGTTAGCTGACGTCACGATGATAACGACACAGACCATGTCAAGAAAATAGAAGTCCGTCACTAATGTACGAATTTTTTGTCGTTGATAAATTTACGCACGCACGCACGCACGCACGCACGCACGCACGCACGCACGCACGCACGCACGCACGCACGCACGCACGCACATACTCACGCACGCACTCATGCACGTACGCACATACGTACGCACACACGCACGCACGCACGCACGCACGCACGCACGCACGCACGCACGCACGCACGCACGCACGCACGCACGCACGCACGCACGCACGCACGCACGCACCCGATCAAATTATTATTACTATATACAAAAGCTAAGCTAGAGATCAGCGGGCATATCTAGAAATGGATCCCTCTATTTATAATGGCCCATGTTGCAATGGACCGTTCCAGTTTTAGCTATGCCCCGCCATTATGCGTTCGTGAAGGTATCTATCTACGTCATTTATGGCGTCAATGATTATGGCGTCACCCTAAACGTCACGTAGTTGATTATGACGTGAATATGACGGATGGATAAACTGGAAAGGTCCATTAATTTAGTGCAACGATGTACTATCTGTATACTATCTTCATCTAATTCAACGGTGAAGCTAAGCGAAGGTTCTTACCGGACGGTTTACCGGAATTCTACTCAGCTGCCACTGGAAGCAGGAATTACATGAGATGGTGTGTGGTCTCCAAATGAATCAGTCTTGGAAGCTAGTTGAGTGCATCCACAAACAACCCTCGTTTGGAGATGGTAATTTACCATTACGAGTTGGGATGTAATTTTTGCCTCCGATAGCAGCTAAATAGCATTCCGGTTAACCGTTAGGTAAGGTAAGAACCTTCGTTTACCCGTCTGAACTCTGGTCTATAGAAGTATTCAACACATCCACATACCATTGTAGTATATTAATTCAAAGATTTGTTATTAATTTCCCAACAACGATTTCACGAATTGATTTTCTTTTGGCGAGTTTAACAACTGATTATCATATTTGCCAAATGTCTCGTCATTTGTCCATCCCGCTTTCTCTAATATATAAGAAATTTAACGCCTTTCCGATGAGCTGTAGAAACTGCTGCAGATCGAGTCTATGTGCTTTAAATTTATTAACATCAATTCCTGCACGTTTCATTGTAAATGTAGTGCATCTAGGAATGGTGTCTCTGCTGACTTCCTTATGCGGTTTCACAGTACTGACAACCAATTTAGTAGCTTGTCGAAACATATTAGTTTTATCTAGATATACTGATAAATGGCTATAAATACAGAGTTTGTTATCCTTTTCATAAACTGTCATTTCAATTTTACTATATCCTTTACTTTTCTTAACTGTTTAAAGTTACCATATAAGAAAAATACATATTTCTCCTGTGTCACCGTTATAAATTCTGTATCTAATAGATGGATTTACATACTCTCTTTGCGCGGACACTAATGAAAGTAGCATTAATGCATGTAACGTTAAATCATATAGTGATAACGATTCTGCTGGCTCCTGATATCCTAATATGTTGAATACATCCATAACATTCCATATGTAGCTATATCTTGATCGTGATGGCCTCTGGATTGCTATACCTTTCATAAATCTAGTCACTAATGGATGTGTTCTTAAGACAAAATGTCAAGAAATGATGACAGGACACTCCTTGCCGTGTTAACTTCACTGTAAGCTAAGCCATTTACAAATAAAGAGATCAAATAATAAATTATCCGAGAAAAAGGTCAAGTCTTTAGTAAATATATCTATGTTTAGTTTCTCACCACAATAGTCCATCTTCGAATATAAGTTAAATATTGTTTTTGGTTGAATCTCTCCATGAAAAAAAATATTTGATACAGTTTTGTCTCAAAATCCCTTAACTACTAGCATGTTCCACAAAGGTAACATACCGTCAATTTGAGAATTTCTCCCAGAGGATGAACACACTCCTTTTGATGGATGTAAATTAGAATGTCCTATCAATTCAGGTGAAGTGGTTGATCTTCATCAGCAATGGGTACCAAGGTTATCTTGGCCAGTTTGATACAATCACAATCGCTAGTGCGCTTTCCTTGTCGATTTTCTTTAATACTCGACTTAAAATACTAAACGGATGAAAAGCATAAAATGTTTAATTCTTGAAAATTTTGTCGGGATGCAAATAAGTCAATACTTGGTACGGCAAGTCGAGAAACAATACTTTTAAATACATTTTCATTAATTTTCCATTCAGTCTTTTCATCAAAGATTCTTGACTTAGAGTCTGCTAACGTGTTTAGTTGACCAGGCAGGGTAGCTGCCGCAAGCCAAATATTTCTTTCTTTACACCAATGCCAGATTGCTATCACAAAGTTTAGACTGATAACCATCCATATGAGAAATATACGCCACAGCTCTGGTACTATCCATTTGAATTTTAACACGTGTATCATAAATGTTGGAGTAGAAAGAATTAAGGCCTAATAATCCTGCTTTAAATTCAGGGATATTAATATGACATTGTTTTTCATCAAATGACCATCTGACACCAACTGACTGAGTGCCCCTTGAGCTGCTAATCCTTGTAAATACTGTACTCCAACCTTCTGGTGAAGAATTCGTTGTAAGAAGGTAATGTACTTTACCGTGATCAATAAAACGTTTGTCTGAGTGAATATTATCTATCAACTATTCAATCTCTGTCTGCCCTCAGTGAAAACAGACATGATTTGATCAATATCACTTCTGCAAAGCCTCAACTTACGGATGTTGTCCGAATCTAAATTCCTATAAATCAATGGACCATATTGCATGCCAGTAAATGACGAGGTAACATTTCCAATGCGTTCTGCTACAGTTCTTATTTTTAATTTTCTCGATTGCAAAACTGCTTCACAGTTGCTAACCAAATTGTCACCTTTTATCTACGTTAAACTGGCAGACGTGTCTTGAGAATCTAATACAGAACATAAATATCCCAGTTACGGATTTCTCATAACTTGTGATAAACTCTAAAGATTTCAATAACCGTTCTGTTTCCATGAGATTGGCCAAACATCACACATAATACTGGACCATAAAAAAGTGTTATCTAAGTATCTACAAGAAATGTGATTTCTCTTCCTCAAATGCACATACACAGGTTTCAGTAATTTTGTAAATATACAAGGAGCAGAACATAGGCTGTTTAGGAAAATAGTTTCTCGATACATGCAGTTTCTCTTTATTGGACCTTTCCAGTTTATCTATCCATCATATGACGTCATAATCAACTACGTGACGTATAGCATGGCGTCATAATCAATGTCATAAGTTGAATTAGATAAGTACTCATGAACACATAATTGAAGGTGGACTAAGCGTTGTTGTACGAATTGTATGGCTTTACTAATTCGACTGGGCGATGTTGTTGCCATAGGCAGCAACAGCACCCACTCACATCAATTTCATAATATTAAAAAGCTTACTTTTATAGTTTTCTGGAAATTGATAGTCAGTGAGTTCAGAGATCAATCGATCCCACACGAGCGAGGTGTGTGTGAAGCTTAGCTAGAGATAAGTGGGACATACCTAAAACTGGAAAGGTCCATTGTACCTGCCTTACTCTTACGTGTGATTTATGGTATATTTATACAGTTCTCTAAAATGTGTTCATCCCTTAAAGCTGAAATTCTATCCTCGTTCTAAAATGGTCTGCCTTCATTTGTCAGTCCCCTTGTTTCTCGGGTATAGCCAGAAACGTTAGAGACTTTTTGGTTCAGATTCTTCCAAATGCACCAACTTTTACCCAGATGTCGCCCATACCATACTATTTTGGCGAAATCGAATATGGCTGCCACCCGGGTTTAAATCGTAGTTAAAACTAAAAGGCTAGAATCATGAATAATATAACTTTTTAGGGATTTTGTTGATCGGGGAATCCGATTTTAATCTTATTTCGGTGGTTTGAAGTCAAGGTCATCTCTCACGGTCACCCTAAATTTAATTTTGGTGTCAAATTAGTCGTTTTAGTTGGTGTTGGTCAAGATATACAAACAGTACCTCATTTGATCTGTTTCCAGGGTTGAGTAACCCGAATCTGGCCTTATTTTGACGATTCGAGGCAATATTACATGTCGGAATCGCGATAGAGGGCACCCGAACCCGAGATCAACCAGAGGTCAACTAAGGGTAAAAAAACAAAAGCACTAGAAGCACAAATAATAACACTTTTTAAGGGTTTGTGGCATCGGGGAATCCGATTCTGATCTTATTATGATGATTTGAGGTCATGCTACTCCATTTTGTGGTCAAACGTAAAATATCAGCAGAACAAAGTTCAACAAGGATTATTACGGGACAATTATTATTAAAATACTCTGCAGATGATATCTGCTGACAAAATGTTATAACTATGCCGCTACGCAGCTGCATTTAAATGTTCAAAATATAATACAAGGACTGCTTTAGTAACACTATACCAATTTAATGATTACTAATGATTACTATAACTACTTATACGTTATGCCTGCGCTCTATGATGCCAGCAATAAGTACCACTCGTCATCACCGCCCTCGTTATTAACGCATCCAACTTCGCATTTGCAGTGGTCCATGCATCGGAGACTGGCAGGGCTGCATTTGCACCTTCCCGTGTATGCCTTGATGCAGCTGCAATGCAAGAGAATTGCACATGTTACTGAAGCATCACGGAGAGCCGTCCGTAGTGGATGCCATATTTGTACCAGCCTCACTCACTGAAGTCAGAGATTTTCTGCAGGACGGAGGTGACCTGACTCCAATAGAAACACTGTAGTAGAGCTCGATTCACATGCTGGATCAGTACGTCTTGGGTAGGTGGGATCTTCTCTAGCGATCTGCTTCCAGTAGTGAGGAGATGAGGCCTGGTCACGTTGGCATCGGCTGAACCACACCCCTTGCTCTACATGAGTATGATGAAGCATTTATTTACTGCGACTCGAGACTGAAGATGCCAGGATCGTGGATGAGAGCCACTCGTGTGACAGTGAGGTCATGTATGCTGGTCCAGGCTGCCCAGGGTGTCTTCTTGCCACATCCAAGAAACAGTGTTGTGTCGCACCCCATTGGACTGTGGAAGAGGGGTAATCCCAAGATCTTTGACGGACTGGGATAAGGGCAGATAGTGTGGACTGGAATGTCATCATACGTTTTCCACTACTGAAACCCACCCAGAGCTCCAATTTTCTGGGGCTCTCGGAAAAGCAGACTGTCAAAACCACGACATCGTTGTTCACCATGCGAACATAGGCTGGCTGTTATCTAATCCTGCTCTGTGACATGTGTAGGTGCAGGAAGGTCCTGGTGTCCGCCTCAGAATGATTGCACACCTGAAGTGTTGCGAGGTCACAATGCCTGTTGGAGAGTATGGTCTCGAAATTGATACTCTGGAGGAGCTTTCCGCCCATGTAAGTCCTGGAGATATGTGTGCTGATGAATTAGAACAGTACCTTTTGGTTCTCATTTTTACGGAGGCCGCTATTCCATTCAAATTTCAGGATTGTAGTGCTGCCATCGCCGACGCTTGCCCGTGGGCCATTCCCACGTCGTTGCTGCATGAGAGCGTTGAGGTTACTTTCCTCAGGGTAATTATCCCATACAGCGTCGATGCATTGGGTACCAGAAATGGTACGATGTGGAATGGCACATACCCGCTGAATGTCTTTGCTGTTTTGGGGGCGCACCATGTTGATCACTGCCGCTATATGCAACCACATGACCGTGGCGCAACTAGTGGATGCATTGAGGCATTGATGAATGTCAGTCCTCGTAGCAGATCCCAGCAAGCCTCGATCCGCCAGGCTCGGTGGCCATCTCCGAGTTTTCAACTGAAGAAGTCTGTCATGTAGGTATTGTGACCCCAGTGGAGTGAAAAGAAAGGTTGTGTGACTAAGGTCATGGTCTGCCTCTGCCCTCTATACGCCCCTAGCCTTCCTGGAATTTTTTTTGGGGTCTGGTCGGTTGGTGAATATTAGCATATTGTTCCGAATCATGGTATCAGATACTGGTACTAAAGCCTTTTCCAACCTTCACTGATTTGAGATAGAGAGGTAGCGATGGCCTGTTCCATGGCATTCTGTGTATCGATTGCTACAAGTTCCTGACTTATAGCATGGAAGTTGTTACCCTACCATCTCGACGAACGATAGTACACCATTTCGAATCTTGACTTGCAAACTGTATCCTTCTTTGCAATGAGCGGTGAATGGCGATGGTGGGTAGTGTGCAGTCTCAAACTCCGCCCCCCCCCACCATCTGTGGGCTGTCAGGTCTGGCCAAGATGAGCAGTGTAAGGGGGGAAAGAGTTCTAATAGGGTTCATACATGCCATCATTTGCATCGAGGATTTTTGTTGGACTGCCCATGAGCTTTGTCCTTGGCCGTTAAATTGAACATTCTAGCTGATTTCTGCACAGCATAATTTCCCTTCATGATTCCAACATGTAGTTCATGGTGTTTCTCTGCAAGCTCCACCATGGCACGTACAAGTACAAGCAGCCAACGTGCGTAGTTCATGCATTCCAGGGACTGAAACCAGCTTGTCACATGTTTGCACATATGGTGTGAAGTCCCTCTCCCGCAGAGACCCCACAGAGAAAGCCATCAGCAGCTCCAGCTAGATTATGGTTGACCAGAACTGGTGTACAGCTTGCGAACGTCGATCCCACATATCGAATGACTCATGTAGGCCCAATACATTCTCACAATACTTCTAGTAGGCAGTCTTTTTTAGCAGGTACAGTAACATGAAAGAGAATTCAAGGACATATCTGGTGCACTTGATGTGATGCTCATTCAGTGCAGACTGTGTCCAACTATATTTCAGGATCTCCACAGAGTAGTGCAGCAGCTTGCGTATCATAGGATGCATCTTGTCTTCGATGTGCAGTATGACAATTATAGCAACCAGCTTGTCTTCTCCCACAGTGTCGGGGTATTGCCATTGGATAAGTTTGATGATAGCATGCAGTAGCTGATCTGCACCAAGAACACTGGTCTGACTCAGGTTGAGGAAGCTCCATCGCAGATTTCACTGAATATGTGAATGTGGCCTTGCCTGGGAAAATGGAATAGACGCCAACCTCAGCAGGGGGCTTCACAGACTCGTCGGTTGATTGACCAGGTGATGATGTCACCCTCTATAAATGCGCTTTGATGCAGTGTCATTCACGCCTCACACTTGACCTTGGCACCTTGCATATCAAGGGGCAGTCTGGCTTTGCTGTCACCGAGTCGGAGTGCAAACGCATCCGTTTGAATGAGTTCAACTGTGGGCTGGTAGCATGCGTGTCGACGTGTCGAAGTGGTTAAACTTGATTGGTGCCCCACCCCCTTCACTCCCGGTTTCTCGTGCGAGAGATGGTTGGTCACGCTCAGGACCATGCACCTAATCCAGTGAGAAATTATCCCGAGCCGTGCTATCTATATTATCCACATCGTGGGTGGTAAACACCTTGAGACGGTTGTTGATGGGTACCACCACCCCATCCTGAGCATGGTTAGCACACGCCGCACCTGACACGATTAGATGATATTGAGATATTCTGTTCATTGTCAATACCTATCTGTTTTTGCCCCGTCCATATTCATGTAGCTTGAAGCCATGATATAGGGGGAATGAGCTTTCTCGCTCCGTGTTGTGCCGTACGGCAGCCGTCTTGACTACATGGTGCGTACCCTTACTCTTATCGTAGATGGGGAGTTGTGAGATGTTGCATGCGATTTTCTCTCTCACATCCAGATTGGCGTCGCCACATATTTTCTCTGTCCATGAAGAGCGTATGGGCCCAGGATCACTACGTTGAAGAAACTCCACATTTCCTTGTTTACTGGAGCCGTGAGGCAGTTAGGTGGTGAAGGAGCCGTCGAAAATGTTCATGAGTCTGTAGACAAAACTTGTGCATCATCATGTTAGCCCGCTTGAACATAAGTACGTCCTCTTGAGCCATTTGAGACCTATATGGCTTGGCCAGCTCATCAGCCGCATTCAATTTGTGAGATATGTAAATGTTCTTCCAGTCTTCATTCATGTAGGAGGTCGAGCTGATCCTTGAATCGAGTGTGGCCAGATATTGTGCATGCCAATTTAAGTGTTTCTGTGTGACGGATCTCAAACTTGTGCGACATTCGGCTAATAATGGGAAATGATTTTTCTTGATCTTGGAGAACACCCACCCCCCCCCCCCCTCAGAAACGCCGGGTTTGTCCTCACAGTATTTATTTTGAAAAATATTGACCATCAAAATGTGTAATTGATATATCAAGTAGTATTTTGAACGCTTTGCGACGCTGTTAACACAAGAATGGCTAAAGACGGCCAAAAAGCACACTAGCCATGAGTTGAGGAGATTTACAGGTTAAGAGAGGATTTTAGAAAATTCATTACTGGAATGAGTATTCTCTTGGCCAGCAAATGAGCACTGACTAAACGAAATTTCGATTCGCTTGAGTAAGTGACCTGTAAGAGAATATGAAATATATTTAGTTGGCATTAACCCCTCTTGTGTCAACAGCGCCTCAAGGCGGTCAAAATACTACTTGATATATCAATTTAACAATTTGACGGCCAATATTTTTCAAGATATTTTATTTTAGAAGACTATTTTTGTAAATTTATCACTGAATTGTTTTCGCCGGCTTGGCCATTAAAGACGTTATGGTAAGGACAATTATGTTTTTACTTAACCAGTGTCTATCTGCAGACCGAGAGAAGAGTATTTTGAAAATGTACCACTAGAATGACTGGCTCGGTTACCGAGCCAATCATTCTAGTGATAAATGTTCAAAAATACTCTTCTCTAGGCGCTCAAATAGCGAAGTTGTATTTTGAACAGTTTGAGTATTAAATGGTTAAGTTGACTCTAGGGATTAATGTACAACTGTTGATAGTTCATATCGCTGTATGAAAGATAAATCTATACACATTCACTGGACATCTGTACTGTTACATTTACTGCAAGCTGCCTGTATTTACCTCCACAGGACTTTGCTATGAACTTGATACTATTCCTCGAGTGGAACGACCCTCGTTTGATGTGGGCGGCGAAAATTGCAAACCCATTTATCGAAATCGACAGTAACTCTATTAATCAGGTGTGGCTGCCGGATCTATATTTCCCGAATGAAAAGGAGGGTCATTTTCACACGCTGACCGTTCCAAATCAGATGATGCGAATCTACAGTAACGGAAACGTACTTTATGCAACCAGGTATGGGCTATGTTTGACAGTATGCTCTTTACATTACTCTGCTGTGTTAAGATGTCGTGCGTGATGACCAGCTAAAGAGGGCTGTTGCTATATGTCTCTGAAATATACATAACATACTAACCCACACCATATCGTGATCCTGATCCTGATTAGTTATGGCAACACGTCCACAGGCCATTCTTTCGCCGTAACCTGCAGGGGCCGCATTCACGACGCCCTGGTGTAAAGTAGAAACAGAGTAATGAGAATGCCGCATTTAAGCCAGGTAGTCAAAACAGCAAGCTCGTGATTAAGGTTTGTTTGAACACACGTAGTCGTTATGTCATCATCAGCGTCATCATTGACATAGACATCTATCTTATTGCCAATAACGGAAATTGGCCATTGTTTGTTATTCTCGTCGTATTTAGATGACGATTATTCATGTCTAGCTATGCCCCGCCTATTTCTATCTAGCCTCTGCCCACTCTGTTCGCGGATTTTAATCAACTTTGAACCATGTCTTCCAAGAGTCTCAATTTCAATGTAACTATGATGGTAGGCTATGGGATATTTTCATACTAATGTGACCGATGGCTATTGCTGCCTATGGCAGTAAGAGCACATAGTCACGTGACGGACCTACGTCATCTTGATTTGACGTAAGCAAATAAGTGACGTATTTGAATAAGACGTTAGATACTTGATTGACATGGTGGATCAATCAAGTTCTTTCCAGTATCGATCATACTTTCCCGGTGCGCTATATAATCAACAATGTCTCAATATAACTCTGTTTTCAGATTGTCATTGACGCTTACCTGTCCAATGGACCTACGTAAATACCCACTGGATCAGCAAAGCTGCGCTATAAGACTTCAAAGCTGTGAGTTCAAGATTTACCCTCTCTTGTGTCAACTAACGCTTTAATGGTCAAAATGACCAAAAACAACTTTGCAGTGGTCTTCAGACATGGCTATCTGAAAGGCCGACAGAAGAGTATTTTTTAATATTTAGCACTAGAATAAGGCTCGGTAACCGTCGGTAACAGTCATTCAAGTGGTAAATTTTCAAGAATACTCTTCTCTCGGCCTGCAGATAGACACTGGCTAAGTAAAAACTGTAATTCTCTTCACCATTACCCCTTTAATGGTCAAGTCGGCGAAAGAAAATTCCGTGATAAATTTTCAAAAATAGTCTTCTAAAATTAAAATATCTTGAGAAATAGTGACGATCAAAATGTTTAATTGATATATCAAGAAGTATTTTTAGCGCTTTGAGGCGCTATTGACACAAGAGGGTTTCTAACTTATCTGAATATACACCCCATAT